>SNQJ01S0036441.1:92464-104711 GCA_010110895.2 Picea sitchensis
AATCCCATCCTTAAAAAAATGATACATGTTCTATCCCCTATAGAAAATGGCCTTCCTATCATACAAGTATGGACTTCCCAAAACCATCCCGCAAATGTCAAATGGAACCACATCTAACTCTACCTCATCAATGAAACTAGATGTGATCTCAAATTGTAACTTGCATTTCTTAGTTACCTGTAACTGAGTATTATTACAAATCCAACCCAAAGGATACGGTCTCGGATGACGCCTAGTTTCTAATCCCAAATTCTAAACAACTTGCTCTGAAATAAGACTTATTTCCGATACACTATAAACTAGTGTATCAATCTTATTATGCTTTGAGATAACTTGTAAATGAAATAGTTCTTTTCTTTGCATTCCATCAGGGATTACATTATCCTTTGAAGAAGAAGTATGTGAACTAGAACTAGCAACATAAATTATACCTTTAACGCCCATAGCTGTAAATTTAGAATCTGATCCAAGATCCTGAACTATGTTTGTGGCCTTTTGTTTACCCTTGTCCTTGAACTTATTTGGTAGCCTCTCTAGATTCAACTTCAAACACGTTTCCTCCTCAGGTCCTTTATTCTTGCAATGATCCAGGTGGATATTGGTGGCCACCCACCTATTCCAACTCACTCCTCTTGTCCATTTTTTTGTTCAACACGTTCTTCTGTACTTCTTTGTAATTGTGAGTTATACACTTGTGGGGATATCTAAATCCCTACACATCCTCCAGGTGGATACTAGTGGCCTCTCACCTAATCCAACTGGCATATTTTCTATGTTTTAATGTCAACACATCTTGTTGTACTTCCAGGTCCATTTTGGGGCCCTAAACATTGTTTTTTTGGCTCTCCATATCCAAACTATAGACAAAGTCATATTTTGATGTCAAAATGTGTAGTTCTCTAAAATACCTTTCCAACGGGATATCACACGCCTAAAACGGAGGTCATATGCAAAAGTTACGACCCCAGAAAGTTGAGGTACCCACTTACCCATAGGGGCCCACGTGACTTTTGGTGTTTCACCTTCTAGGGTTAGGTTTTTGGATTTCTAGGGTTTTTTCGTTCATGAGTAATATCAAAAAGGCCTCTGAAGCCTCATTATAATAATTGTTCTTATATGAATGCACGTAACAACCACATCTCTTCTCAGAGATAGCTACCACCATTCGAGCAAGTGTTTCAGTTCTGCAATTTTACAGTTTCAACCTATTTCATTTATTTAATAGAATATATTGTTCACTGGATATCTGTGTTATTCTTCATATCTCTGTGTTTATTGTATTYAGTCTGTAATTMGTTCGTTCCAGTCCTAAATCTAGATCGGTGGTATCAGAGGGGTTTTCTCTTCATTTATTTTTCTTTGTGCATATCCCCGACAAGGTCTGGGTACAAGAAGTTGGGACTCGAACCAATTAAGTCGTTAAAATATAGGYCGCGCTGAGCCCAAAAACAACCCATGGGGAATGAAAATAAATATTATGGAGTAGGATATCCTATTAAAATGTTGCTCGAGGAATCCATCACGTGACAAAGGAACAAAATGATGGACAACTTTTCGCAAATCCTTCGACGATTGCCCACAGGAGAAGCATCTTCATCAAGCGTCCATGCAACCCCCTTCAAGGTATAGGTAAATTTTGATATTCCATTATTTGAAGAACTGATAGATGCAGATGTTGTAGATAAATGGTTGAATCTACACAAAGGGTATTTTTTGGTTCACAATTTTTCCGATAGGGAAAAGATTACTTTTGCACTCCTCAAGGTCCTCCCCCATGTTAAGAATTGGTGGGATACTTACTCTGAGAAAAGGGCCGTAGATGAATCTGCAATATTTGTGGTGGCCCCTACATGGGATTTCTTCTGGGATGCCATTAAAGAACAATACTACCATGTTGGAAGCTATGAGGAACAATATACCAGATGGACCACCCTACGTCAAGAAAGGGACCAGACAGTACCATATTTCACCAATATTTTCCATACCCTGTGCAACAAATTGGGTATCAAAGAATATGAGAGTCATATGGTTCTCAAATACCATGGATTTTTTCATAGATACATTCAAACGAAAATGGAGTTTCTAGGCATCACTTTATTGGGAACGACTTATAGATACGCTGTCAAGATCGAGAAGAAATCTAAGTAGTAGAAGAGGTGAGATTTTGGATCTGCAAACTCCTTACAGCTGAAGTAGGGAAAAGGTGGTCCCAACCCACACAGAAAGGGACCAAGCTGAGATGGCCACTCTCAATACAACCAATCCAAGCCGCAACAGAAGAAGGGCAATGAGAATCCAAAGAAGGACTCGAGAAAATGGTGTGAGTACCATAAAAGACCTTGGCACAACATTGAAGAATGTCGCTCCAAGAAGTCACTCGTGGTCGAGTTGAAGGCTTCCAAGTCGGAGGCCGATTCTAATTCCAAATCAAATCACGAAGGAAGGAAGTGGATTATCGATGATGAAACCAGTGCCACTTTCTCTACCACCAAAATCCGTCCAAGCAAACCAAAAGAACAAGAGGACGGGGAACTCCTATTTCACTCATAGATGTGGGTAAAGGGGGATCCACTTCATTTCATTGTTGATAGAGACAATCAGAAGAACCTGATTTCAATAGAGGTCGTCAAGTAGTTGGACTTGCTAATGACACCGCACCCTCATCCCTACACCATCGGCTGGCTTCGCCAAGGAAGAGATCTTTGTGTCAGCCAACAATGTCATCTACCCTACAACATCAGGCCTTTCAAAGATGAGGTATTGTGTGATATTTCTCCCCTTGAAGTTTGTGATGTTATTTTAGGACAACCATATTTGTGGAAGCATCATGTTGTTTATGAGTCTAGACCCTACAGTGTTATTATTACTTTGGGTAGACAATTGTATAGGATACCAGAGGTAGTGTCACCTACCTCTATTTCTTTAATCTCTGCTAAGAAATGAAGTAAGGTCATTTCACAGACTGGGAAGTTCATATTCTTTGTGATTTGTGCTCACAGTAAGAAGAAGGTCTCCACCACATCTGTGGCCTCTACATAGGGCCTCTCTTTGCAATAGAAGAAAGTGGACGGGATCATGGAAGAATACAGAGACATATTCTCCTCACCCACCAAGGTACCAACGCACAGCCAAGTCAAGCATCCAATTGATCTGACCCTCGGTGCACCTCTACCTAATGGACCAGTATATCGTCACTCGCTGATGGAAAATAACGAAATCATGCATCAAATCCAAGAGCTTATTCAAAAGGGGCACATCAAACCTAGGTCCTCCCCTTGCGAAATCCCAATTGTACTAGTGCATAAGAAGGACCGGACTTGGAAACTCTGCATTGATTACAGATCTTTACAAAAAATCATAGTCAGGAACTAATACCCAATTCCCAGGATTGATGACCTTCTTGACCAACTCAAGGGGGAAATGTTCTTCAATAATATTGACCTAAAGTCTGGCTACCACCGGGTTCTCATCTAACTAACTGATGTATGGAAGACAACCTTCAAATCTAAAGAAGGTCTCTTCGAATGGCTATTCATGCCCTTTGGCCTAACAAATGCTACAACCACTTTCATGAGGTTGATGGATGATGTATTGTGACCCTTCACCAACTCCTTTGTAGTGGTATATTTGGATGACATCCCCATCTTTATCAGAACTTGGGAGGAGCACATGCAGCATATTCAACAGGTTTTGAGCACTCTACGGCAGCACAAGCTATATGCCAACTTGGAAAAATGCTCTTTTGGCATGAACATGGTCCAATACTTGGGATACATTGTTGATGAGAATGCGGTACATGTTGATCCAACTAATATCCAAGTCATTCGTGACTGACCAGCAATGACCACACTAACTGACATTCAGAGCTTCTTGGGACTGGCCAACTTCTACCAATGGTTCATGTTGGGATTCTCCCATATTGCATGGGCCCTCAGCTAGGTGACCAAAGGAGGTGGCAGGGAAAATTTTGTGTGTGGGAAGGAACAACAATGAGCATTCGATGATCTGAAGAATCACTTGTTCTCAAATCCATTACTCTCCTTGCCCGATATGCAACAACCATTCAAGATTGAGACTGATGCATTTTACTATGTTGTAGGCACAATTTTCACTCAACATGAAAATCTGGTGGCATACCATAGTGAGACACTCTCAAATACTGTCCGAAAATACCCCACCTGTGACAAGGAAATGTATTCCATTGTACAAGCCTGTCGTCAATGGAAACATTACATTCTTGGAAAGGAGACAATCATCCACACTGATCATAAGCCTCTGCAGTTCATATATACATAGGGGAAATTGAAGAACGACCGCCATCTGAAGTGGTCCAACTACCTGCAGTAGTTCCATATCAACATCAAGGATAAGAAAAGGATCTTAAATCATGTCGTTGACTTCCTCAATGGACCTCTTGTTGCTGCAAAGGCTACAATGCTCCATTCCTGTGGACATGAAGCATTTGAGTGGCCCTAACTTTATCAATAAGATTCAAACTTCGACACCACCTATCAAATCTTGGGTAAAGGCATGACTGTTGGTGATTTTCACATTCAGGATGGACTATTATGCCATCTAGACCATCTCTGTGTTCCTATAAGAGAGCGTGCAAATCTGATCTGGGAAGCCCACTACAATCGGATGGCAGGACATTTTGGCATGGAGAAAACTGTGGTTGTTCTTCAGAAACATTTTATTGGCCAAAAATTCGACAGGACGTCAACAAGTATATCATATCTTGCACTTCCCATGCCATTTCCAAGACAACCATCAAGAAGCAACGCTTATACACCCCTCTTCCTACTCCCAAGAAGCCTTGGGAATCTATCTCAATGGATTACATGTCTGTCCTTTCATCCACCAAGCAAGGAAATGAATGTGTATTTGTGGTCGTTGATCAGTTTTTGAATATGGCCATCCTCATAGCCTATAAGAAGAATATCACAGTGGAAGATATTGCCAAGATCTTCTTTGAATGAGTGTGGGTCCATTTTGGGATACCATAGACCATCATATTCGACTGGGACAACAGGTTCCTCAACACATTTTGGTTGAGTCTCTGGTCACTGTTGGACACCAAGCTCACTAAATCAACTTCTTTCCAACCCAAACAGAATACCAAATAGAGGTTGTCAATCAAATTATTGTGCACATCCTATGCATGTACAACTCTAAGCATCCACATACATGGGATGAGATTCTCCCCTATGTTCAACACAGTTACAACAAGGCTCTCCAGACATCCACCATCCATAGCCCATTTCAGGTGGGGTTGGGATTCCAACCCTTGGGTCCCATGGATGTTTCACTACCTCTTGCCACCACATAGACAAACTCTTCCCATGTTCAGTCTCAAACCGACAAAGCCACCAGATTCATTGAGAGGATTCAGCACATCCTCCAACAGGTCGAGGAGATTTTGCATAAATCCAATGCTAAGTACAAGCAGTCCCATTATCAACATAGGGTACCGCACCAGTTTCAATTTGGCAACAAAGTCTGGTTACATTTGCAGAAGGAGAGTCTCACGGGGCCCCATCAGAAGCTTGAACCACTTCGCTATGGGTCTTACACTATCACCAAGGCTGTGGGTAGCAATTCTTTTGAGCTCAACACTCCACCCTTCCTTGGCATGCACCTAATGTTCAATGTGGACCTCCTTTGGCCATATTTTCCACCATTATTGGACACCTCAGAGATATAACAAATGATACCAACAAATGTCAACCCTGACTGCATGGAAAAAGCATCCACTAGTCAGATAGTGGACACACAGGTCAAGGGCAGTTGCTAGTAGAGGATCCATCTTTATCAGGTTGTTAAGGCAGAGAAACTCCTACACCAAGGCAAGTTGCTCACCCGAGGCCAAATCCAACAAAATTTTCCTCACCTGATGGGGGAAATCAATGTAATGGATTCCATTGCTTCCTAAGTGGGGAGGATTGATCTAGGTGGATATTGGTGGCCACCCACCTATTCCAATTGGATTCTCTTTTTCGTTTTTTTGCTAAGCATGTTCTTGTGTACTTATTTGTAATCGTGGGTTCTACACTTATGGGGATATCTAAATCCCTACACATCGTCCAAGTGAATATTGGTGGCCTCTCACCTAATCCAACTGGATTATTTTGTATGTTTTCATGTCATCACATCTTGTTGTACTTCTAGGGTAGTTTTGGGGCCCTAAACATTKTTTTTTGTCTCACCACAATCAAAATGTGGACAGAGTTAGATTTTGATGTAAAAATGTGTAGCTCTCTGAAATACCTTTCCAAYGGGCTATCACGTGCCTAAAACGGAGTTCGTATGCAAAAGTTACAACCCCGGGAAGTTGAGGTACTAACTTACCCATAGGGGCCCACATGAATTTTGGCGTTTCACCTTCTAGGATTAGGTTTTTGGATGTCTAGGGTTTTGGCATTCATGAGTAATATAAAAAATGACCATGGAGCCTCATTGTAATCATTTTTCTTAGACAGATGCGCGTAGCAGCCACATCTCTTCTCAAAGATAACTACCACCATTCGAGCAAGTGTTTCAGCTCTGCAATTTTACAGTTTCATCCTATTTCATTTATTTAATAGAAGATATTGTTCATTGGATATCTGTGTTATTCTTCATATCTCTATGTTTATTATATTCAGTTTGTAATCAGTTCGTTCCACTCCAAAATCTGGATCATGCAATGAGAACATGTCCTCTCTTATTCTTTTCCCTTCCACTGCTTCTCGAAGCAATGCGGCTTTTTCGACTTCTTCTCGAAGTTATGCGGATTTACTTTTCCTTTACCACCAGTTCACTTGGCATTCTTTCGATCTTCATACATTTCTTCCAGCATGGCCTTCATTTCCATGAACGCAAGAAATAATACCTCTTCAGTACCAAAAGGATTTGGATTAGAAGAATCCTTGTCTTTTGTTGAAGCCATTTATGCTTTCAAAATGCACGCCTCAAACCAATCTCATGAATGTAATCTTCAAAATATCCTTCACCAAGATTGAGTTTTGGACCTCATAAGAATTCACTTGAAAATACACGTCAAACCTCACTTTGATACCACTTGATCCGAAAATCCTTAGATTTTAAAATAATCCATAAACAGACATTAACATTCATCCAAATTCAGGAAATGAAGATCGATATAACTATTTGTAAAATAACATGTGAAAATTATTACTTATCCATACACTTCATTAACTGATAAATATAAATTGTGGAAATAAGAGTGTCAAAATAGAGAGAAATAAAGATAGCGTATAACAAGGCTCATTACACAGTTTGATAATGGAGTTCACCCATGTTGGGATATGTCTCCAAGTCCGCTTCCAAACAATGAGAGTGCTCTATTAATACTCAAATTCTTGATACAATGATGACTTACAATGGAAATTTTGAAGACACCCTTCAATTCTTCTACTTAAACCCAGAAACATAGGTTACCATTGAACTCCTTTATGAGAAAATGAGTATAAAATTGACTATGTTCTGAACATGTGCTTAAAGACACCCTTTTGCATGCATAACGAGACTATGGGTCTCATACATGAAAAACTAGACTAAAATCTGTGTACACAACACTTTAGTGCATAACTTACATCACCATCAGATTCCTCTTGGAATTCTGAGAAAAATGAGTATAAACACTTTATAATTCTCTCAAAGAACTCTATAGCATGTAAAACGAGACAAATCCAAAATAGGAACGCCTATTGCACAAAAAACAAGGAAACTTCTCACTTTTTCATGCATTTCCATGCACCATACTATACACACCATATTGAATGTCTCGTACTCGGGATCCATGGCAAGTTTATATAGGCTAGGTCGGCCAAACAGTGGCCTGACCTTCACGCTGACGTTCACATCAAATTAAATATAATTTAATTTGTTTGTTATAAAAAATAACATGTGTGTTGCATTGGTAGGATGAGTGTGTTAAGTCATTGGCATCTTGGAATATTCTCCATAGATTTCCTTGGAGGTTGGGGATTCAAAACCCACTAAGCCCAACAATTTTGATCCTTAGCCTGACTTGAGCTTCTCAAAGGTTGCACGTGGTGCCATTTTATTGGTCCATGTGGCAACCTATCATTGGCCACCATTTCCAACCATACGTATGGCCTTGATGAATGTGCTACCTGGTCATCGTATGGTCACCATGAAACTACTAACTTTACCTGCCATCTATTCACCGTGTTATTGTTGACTATAATTTCCACCTCTTCACCACGTAATTGTATGGTAGGCCATGTTTCACCCTTTTAGTGGTGGCACATGGACCGCACAATATACCATGTCATCCATATGGATGACACATGATACTTTCCAACGGGTCCAACTAGATTTCGATTCTTCCAAATCTGGGTGACACGTGGGATCCTCTGGTGTTGCCATGTCATCTATACAGACTGCCCTGTCATCATTTGCATTATTTTTTCTGAAACTTTAAAAGGCCATAACTTTCTCATACGATGTCTATTTGAGGCGATTCACGCTCCGTTGAAAATATCTCGCTGAGCTCTACACAATGAAGTAATTTTCAAAATAATTTGAGAATATTGATTTTTGAGAATTCCGGATCCTCCTGGATCACAACTCCAGACAATTGTTGCAACTACACACACTCTCTCTATTGCTGTGAATCTAGACAATGACTACAACTCCAAGAATACTCTTCATTTCCACAACTGTGAGTCTATTGTTGCTACGATTCTCAGTACAAATCCTGAAGACACAACAATCAAAACTACAACCAACAGTTAGGAAATGGTCTTCATATAGGAAAGCGACGGGAGGGAAGTAGGAAAATAAAAGAAGAAATTGGTTTTCCTATTGAGTCAACACACACCCAATTCTCACTAAATTTTGACAAAATCGATGTAACCAGATAAACAAATGGATTCTCACAGTTGTTCATCCGTTTCTTTGTATAATTTTAGACATCAGTCATGTTGTATACAATCCTCAACTTCCCCATAGATGAGGAGGAGGAAATTGTTCTAGCGATAAGCATTCGAATGTTATTGTACTTTCAAACTTCTGCAATATAAGTTTTGTTCCTATTTTGATTCACGTGTTGATGTGTTGGTGATCACGTGGTTCTAATTTCGTAGCTCTATGCCTTTTCTAAGGCGGTAGTGCCACCTCCTTAGTGAAGTACTATCTATATATTGGTGTAGGATTTAACCTTTCAGTTTTGTTTATTTAATTTTGTAGCTTCCTTATTTTTTTCAATCTGGTGCAATTCAAAAATCTGGTAGAACAATCAATGCAATTCGTGTGTGCTTGATATTTAATTTCTTGTTGTTAAGAATTAGCACTCTTAAGTTGCAATTCTACATTGGTTCTATTTTAGTGAAGTCATAATCATATATGCATTACGGCTCCTAATTGTTGACATTCACCTTACTATTGTTCTTGTGATGTAGCTCTGTTGCTATAGTCTACGTTGTTGCAACTCACATCGCTATGACTCATTTTTATGTTGCAACCTCCTTGCTACAACTCTACTTGCAATTGCACTATATTTTGTTTGCTTCCTAATTTGTGATAGTGTTAGTCTTTAGTACTTTGAGATTGGTATTATTGGATTTCTATTGGATGAGTGAACACTTAATTGTCCCAACAAAACAAGATCTTCATTATGCTTGAGTAAGTCACCATTAGATCATAGTATAGATTTCAATTCCTGCAAGCATGATTTCGATTTTTGCAAGTGTCATTTCAATTTCCACAAGTGTGATTTCAATTTCTGCAAGTGTGATTTCAATTCCCAAAAGTGTGATTTCAATTTCCTCATGTGTGATTTCAATTTATGCAAGTGTGATTCAATTCCTACAAATGTAATTTCAATTTCACAAGTGTGATTTCAATTTCACAAGTGTGACTTTCCTTTTCTGCAAGTACGATATTTACTTCCTTTCAACTTAGGAAATATTTTAGTTTTATGACTTAATTAAGTATCTTTAACCCTTGATCTATGACATTCAAAGTACTACAACCCCATAGAAAAATAATGCTACAACTCGCATATATGGTGCACGACAGTTCGTAAGTAAGATACAACCTCAGATTGATAATTATATGTATACTTTTCGGTTGCTCTCTAATTAATTAGAAAGTTATTGAAAAGTCCTTCAATTAGTATGAATTTGTAGTTAGGAAATATGATGGGCATGATATGTTCCCGACATAGAGTGATCCAAAGGGTCATATTCTTCTTGATCTTAACGACTACATTGATCTTTGGCTTAACACCCGATTGGTCCATGATCTCTATTTAAAGAGAGTGGAGGGTCATTTTTCGATGATCGATTGTGAGAAAATCTCTTGTAAAAATCTCTGTAATATTTTTCTTTTGCATTAATAAATTGCTCCAAGTGACCACGTTGGTTGGGGTCACGGATGTTTCCCCATAAGGTTCTTACCATGTCAAAACATCGATGTGTTGATATTTGATCTGGTTGTGTGAGTGGTTATTGAAGGTGTTCGTCCTCTGTTGGAATACCTGTGTTGTCAAACATAGTATACATAGATCAAATTTGAAGGGAATAATTTTAGAGGATGTTGTTACAGACCAACATTACCTATAGGTAAAAGAAAGCTTACAACATGAAGATGTGCAACATAAATTTAAACAATATAAGTTGAGAGAAAATGGAATACTTGTGCATAAAAACATAGTTTATGTTATGTTGATGCCTGGAAAAACTTTTGGAAAACAACGTGGATAAATCACCCAATCAAGACCTCAATTAGGCCTATACTCGTTTGGGATGGTGATCCTCACCGGTATGTGGGACTAGTTTCCACTAAGGGGATTTTCTCTTTGAAAGGAGGCTTACATTAAATATCTTTTAAGCTAATATGCAGAAAAGGAAAGAACTAATCTAAATCTATTGTAAAGCTACACTATCTTAACTGGGATATAGAAGTAGTTCGTAGTATCTGATTTAGGAGAAAGAAGAATAACAAAAAATTGAACATGAGATAACTGTATGCTATCAAGCTATAGAAGTAGTTCATACAACGTGATAACAATTAAAACAAATGCACGTTAGCCTTAACTCAATAAATAGTTACCAATAAAAGACAAATATGCATACTCATGCTCAACATAGACTAGGATAAACAAAAATTGAATATGAGATAAAAGTAAGTCGTCAAGCTATGAAAATAGTTCACATAACGAGGCAACAATTAATGCAAATGGATATCGATGATTTGCTCAATAAATAGTTATCAAGAAAAAAATACATGTATACTCAAATTCAATGAATGACATATTCTTACCAACTATGAAAGACAACTTATCATTAGTTTTAAACAAGCATAAATTAACATATTTTAACAACAATTCAAAATGCTCAAACTCATACCTATCTGGAATAGAATAATTCAAAGTAGGAGGATGTCTTTCATTATAAAAAAATGATAATAGTACCAAACTGAATACAACTAAAACAATTTGGAGTCTTCAACCAAGTACTCCAAACTCAACAATAGTGCAAAAGATTTGATCCTTGATTCCTAGCTCAAGATTCAAATAATTTCAAGGGAGAGATTATGGTAGCACAAGCCTCTTCTTGCCTTAGGCCTAGTTTTTAGGTCCATGCTTCATGTCTTCCCCTCCATTAAAGTCTGTATTCATGCTCTTTTTATGACCCTTTGAGTTTGTTTCTCTTCATGATATTAGGCTCCCCAAAATATCTACAATCAAAACCATAAGATGAAAGATTTATATAACTAAATTTAGAAGATAAAAAATCTAAAATATAAATCTAAATAATAAGAATATAAAATTGAACCGAAAACTAATATAATAATAGAAATTAAATTAAAGTAATTAACTAAACCAAAAAATATATTAATAAATAGATTAAAACTAAAATAAAAAATAATAAAACATAATTTAAAAAATAATAAAATTGTAAAGCAAAACATAAAGTTAAGGCCCGATGAGCTTGGTTATCTGGTGATTGTATTTTGTGAAACATATGATTAGTTTCTAGCACTTCTTTGCAAACTATTGAGTAAAAAACCTTTGCTCAATCGTGGTACCCTTTGATAGTGTTTATTTCTACTTTTAACATGTTGTTTGTGACCCTTGAAAAAGAGATAATTTCAGATAATAAGCCTCTTCGAGGGGGCAACCTCCTTTTACCCCACTTAAATGTTCAAGTCCAAGATGATTCAAAATGAAAATGTCTCCTTGGTATATATAGGAGACTTGGAGGTTTAATGGCCT
>SNQJ01S0036441.1:104721-114988 GCA_010110895.2 Picea sitchensis
TTTGTTTGAGGAAACCTGATAGGAAATGAAAAGATCCACAAATTGTTCATGTCATGGGAAAACTATCATAACTAATGATGGGGGGAGTTCTCACAGCTAAATATTCTAACCCTAGCAGTCCAGTCGTTAATGTGCATATCAACAACACACTTATTAGTAACACATTAATCAACCTTGTTTTCATGGTCAATGTTATGACATGTGATACCATGCACAACTTAGGTTTTACATGACTTAGTGAAACCCCCACTGTACTTCTGCTCGCTAATAGATCAACCATTAAAATAGAGGGTATTCTAGAATATGTAGTGATCTCTATGGATTCGTGGGAATATCCCATTGAATTCATGGTCCTACAACCCAAACCTCTCAGGGAGGGTATCCTCTAATCCTGGGATGACCTTGGCTAGACACTACCAATCCCTGCATCTGTTTTCGGTCATGCAACATGACCATTTACCACGGGACATCCACCAAACAATTAACCCTCTAACCTCCCGCTAAACCCAACATAGACTTAGAAAAACCACTTTGGGTTTATGGAGAATAGAGTGATGAAGAAGAGGAATCCCATAAAGTCATCTCCATAGATCAATACTTATCTATAAGAGATAAGACAAAGGATGATGAAATCGATGATTATTCCTCTTCCTCAGGAAACACACATATTCTTGAGAATGTTATGAAACTAGAAACTCAGGTTTATTTATCCTCAACGAGCATTTCACCCATAGAACACAAACCCACACCACAAAAAAACCAATGATCCCTTATAGAAACCATATAAATAAGCTCAGGGAAAACCTTGAAAATCAATCGAGGACTAACAGAACATAAAAAGGAGTGACTGGTTCAAGTGTTGTAAAAGCACAATGATGCCTTTGCCTAGGATTACTCTGAAATGAAGAGAATCCATCCTGACTTGTGAATAGATCATATATACATTAAGGAAGGACCCAAACCCATTTTCCAATCCCAACACCGAATGAACTCAACAACGAAAGACATAGTCAAAGAAGAGGTACAAAAACTGCTTACAACTAACTTTATCTATCCCATTTATGATAGCTAGTGGGTCTCCTCTCTTGTCATGGCACCAAAGAAAAATGGTAAATGGAGAATTTGTGTAGATTATAGAGAACTAAATAAATCAACACATAAATATCACTTCCATTACCATTTATCAACTAGGTTCTAGACATGTTAGTAGGAAAAAAGTATTTTTCTTTCCTTGATGGATTTAGTGGATACAACCAGATCCAAATCGCACCTGAAGATCAAGAGAAAAAAAATGTTCACCTATCCTCGGGGGGGATTTTCCTACCGTGTTATACCATTTTGGTTATGTAATTCCCCTGCCACCTTTCAGTGAGTTGTTATAGGTATATTCTCTAATCTAATTCATGATTGCGTGGAAATATATATGCATGATTTCACAACATATGGGGATGAATTTGATAAGGCATTAGACAATCTGGGAAAGACGTTAATAAGGTGCAAAGATTCAAATGTTTCCCTCGGTAATGCAAAGTGTTGGATGATGGAAATTGATGGCATCGTACTGGGACATCGCATCTCATAAAAAGGTATTGAAGTCAATGCAGAAAAAATAAAGGTAATACTAAATTTCCCAACTCAAACTTCGCATATGCAGGTACAAATATTTCTAGGATATGTTCGGTATTACCATAGATTCATTGAAAATTTATCACGTATTTCTCATCCATTATTCACTTTACTTAACAAAGACACTAAGTTTGTATGGACATAGACATTCCAACATGTGCTTGATGAATTAAAAATCAAAGTATCTAAAGCACATGTACTAAGAAAACCTGATTGGACCCTCCCGTTCCACATTTCCACGGATGTATCAAACATCGTTGTTGGAGTCATTCTCAAACAACTTAAAGGAAAGGACCCATATGCAATTTACTATGTCAGTAAGAATCTCTCATCTATATAATTGAACTATACGATAACCAAAAAAGAGTTTATTGTTGTTATTCATGAAATAAACAAGTTTAGACACTACATTATTGGATATCTTATAATATTGCATATTGATCACACTGCTATAAAATATTTAATGAACAAACCAATCGCCAATGGCAGGGTCACTAGATGGTTTCTTTTATTGCAAGAATTTGATATTACCATTCTCAATAAACTAAGACAATATAATCTAGTTGTTGAGTTTCTTTCTAGAATAACATCTAATGAGAATGAATCTCCAGTAGAATATTGTTTCCTAGATGAACACCTCTTTGCAGTGTCTACTAAATCACCTTATTTTGCAGACATTGCTAACTTTTTGGTTGCAGGAAAAATTCTGCATCATCTGACTCCCAAAGAACGACAAAGTATAGTTAGGAAAAGTGAAATATTTTCATGGATTGATGGTTGCCTCTTCTACATTGGGCCTAATTTGATTATCAAAATATGTGTATGAGAGGATGAAGTCTATGAAATACTAAAATCCTATCATGATGGGCCATGCTAGGGCCATTTTTTTGATAAAAGGACTGGGTACAAGGTACTCCATTAGAGGTGTGATTGGCCCACACTTTTCATAGATGCTAAAGAGTATGTGAAGAGGTGTAACAATTTACAATACGTGGGTAGACCCGTACAAATAAACAAAAATTCCAGTACAACCACATATGGTGTTAGAACCTTTCGAAAAATGGGCGATTGATTTTGTGGGACCAATAAATCCCTCTTCCCATTGGCACTCTTACATCCTCATCTACACATACTATGTCACAAAATGGATGGAGGAAAAAGACTTCCGACAACAACCGAACAAGAAATAATGGAGTTTCTCCATGAAGACATGTTTGTAAGGTTTGGAATTCCACAAGAGATAGTGACCGATAGAGGAACTTAGTTCACATCATGGCTTGCCAAAGACATGATGGAAAACTACAAGATCAAGAAAAAAGTAACAAAACCATATCACCCATAGACAAATGGACAAGTAGAGGGGGATAATAATATCCTTGAGGCCATCATCACTAAAACCGTCAAATTACATCTCAAGGAATGGAATGATAGACTCCCAGAATATTTATGGGAATATAAAACCACATGGAGGACTACCACATAATGCACACCCTATGATTTAGTATATGGTAAAAGAGTATTATTGCCAATTGAGATAGAAATATGGACACTTAGGAAAACAATACAATTTGGGTTAGACCTATCAGAGGCTTAAAAACAAAGACTGATTCACATTAACGAGTTGGAAGAGCTAGGAGAAGATTCCCTACATCGAGCCATAGTAATACAACACCAAAGGGCCAGATGGCACGATAAGTTTATCAAGAAAAATAAGTTCAAAGATGGAGATTGGGCATTATTATT
This sequence comes from Picea sitchensis, assembly GCA_010110895.2. Classification (NCBI taxonomy): domain Eukaryota; kingdom Viridiplantae; phylum Streptophyta; class Pinopsida; order Pinales; family Pinaceae; genus Picea; species Picea sitchensis. The sequence continues at coordinate 108,091 of SNQJ01S0036441.1, forward strand.
TGATTCTAGGTTCAAGGACTTTAGAGAAAAATTATGCAATAGATGGCTTGGTCCATATGATATTGATATAGTATATGACAATGGGTCCATCAAAATATGTACCGTGGATGAAGACAAAATTCCTCTAATGGCCAATGGGCATAGACTTCGCTTATATCATCGACCCTTATCAAAGGAATCCTTTTTGACGAAGATTTCAAATGGATGACCTGACAATGATCTTGAAGTTGTTCAGGACAAACAAGTCCTGACCGGATCATCTTCGTTCTTCTCCTGATTTCAAAACAAAAAGTGAAAACTAGCCTAGATGGAAAACAAAAAACAAAAAAGGGCACTTCACGATTTCATGATGGTTATGTTAGGATCCTTCTCAATAAATTTTCATAGAGACTTGTGTTTTCATAGAGACTTGTTATTTTCCCATGCATGGGAAAATAAGGCTGTTTCATTTCCAGTTGTTGCAACTCCTGTTGTTGTAAATATCGTTGCCACAATTCCTATTGTTGCAATCCTTGTTGTTGCATTTCTCCTTGTTGCAACTCTTATTGTTGCAATTCCCATTTCTGCAAGGACCACCTCAGATCATCATTTATACATTCACGATCTCCATACCCACCACCCTTATTGAAAAAATTCCAAATTCTCCACCCGATAACTTGCATCACCCCTACAAACAAAAACACTCGGAGTTATTAGAAGGAATGAGCCATGGGAGGCCCATTGATACGTAGGGAGCCTACTGAAACACCACTACTAGAAATATATAACAACATTCAATAGATTCTAGAACAATTTGGATGGAATACATGCAACTTCTATAGGGATATAATGATGAGATAACTCTTGAAGTTTACCTAAATTATAGAGATGAACACTCCATGGTAGCAGGGGTGAAGAAATTTAGCATAAGAATATTAGGACAATAGAATTGGCGGAAAAGGCCTCAAGCCGTAATTCTCAACATTGTATTCATCTTAATGATACAAATATATAATACAATAATGAAACCACCTCAATTGTTCTCACATCAATACGTCATCAGGAGATAAGGTAGGAGGATACAATATAGGAATATAGAAACACACTTAGGATAACAATTATATCCTAGTATGTAAAATATACAAAGGTGGTATACTTAGACTTAATGATTGTATATGAGAAAGAGGCTAACATTCCCCCCCTCAATCATAAGTCTGAGCAATAATACCAAAAAATCAGGTGCATAAATTGGTATATCTCTTTGTCTTCATGCTGAAACTCCTGAGTTGAGCCAAAATGAAGAACTGCCTGAAAAACCACCAAATTTGGATGCTGAGAAATCTGGAAAACCTCACTGTGTAATCATGTGAGCCATAATGCCAACAATTTTGTTCACTGATGTGAACTCCAATATGATGAGAGCGAACAAAAAGAAGTGAATCAGCTGCAAGTCTGCCACATCCCTAAAAATGACTGACTACTCAATCAATGCCAAGATGCAATGCAGTAGGATCCATCTGTCCTCTGCTAGGTCCAATGACCATCTAGGTGAACCAAATTTCCACATAATTACTCTCAAAATCAACATCCCAATGTATGATTCAATATAAAACCATCATTCTGCCAATGTTTGTCATCTACAAACCGCAGTTGCCTATTTTTCAAGTTTCATGCCCATCTGACATACTTGATGTTTGTTGTTGTCGAAACTTTCTGTCTGACAACCATCTTCAATTCCATCATCAATTCCCCCCTTTGTCAGATGAAAGGAGAGACCACAAGTGGTTTCATGAACCATCGTCAATGGAATTTTGAACTCCCCCCTTAAGGTGCATGAGATTTTCATCATTGTACTCCCTCCTTATATGCTCAAGAGAGTACCATACTTGTTCCATTTGAATACAACACAAAGTGGGCATACGAAAAAAACTACATGTTATCTCATCCCGTGAGGGCCATGATCGAAAGCTACGCCATAAGGGGACCACTTTGGAGTTATAGACACATTTCACTATCTAGTGCAAGACATGTCTTTACTCGATATTGTATTCTTCGGTAAGACTTATATAATTGCTTGGCAGTTGATGACCATTGCCAAGGATCAATCCACTCATAGTGAATTTGCAATCTTCCAGGTTTCTTCAATGTTGAACATTTGTATGAAGAATGGTTATGCTTGACACAATGATGGAAAGGATGGAAATCAAAACACCAATTCTCCATGTGACCAACTCGATTACAATGTTTTCACTTATCATTCTGATGTTGAACTTGAACAGGTGAAGTTGAAATTTCTTGAAGAAATCCAGTACTCATAAACAAAATTGGTTTGGAGTAATTTGGAATATAAAAAATGTTTTTATTTTCATATCCTAAGCCATGTCGATTCCTATTGAAGTGTAATTCTTCCCAAGGTCTGATGATCCTCTTGGAAAGATCATTTTGTACTTGATGATGTGCTTCACATGTACTTTCACTTATACTTTTTGTATCACTTTGTGCTTTGGCATCTTCTGCTTGAGATTCATCTTCATTGGATTTTGCTTCTAAATTTGGCTTGCTGATGTTCTTCTTCACTGACTGTTGATCATCATTATCATCATCATTATCATTATTATCATTATCATCATAGAGAGGGTTGTTATGAACAAGAACTAGTTCATAAAACTTCACTAGTTGTTGACTTTTGAGTTATATCAACTCATCATTCAATAGATGGGATTGTGCTTGAAGAAGTCTAACTTTAGCTTGCGTCACTTGCAAACAAGTTAGAACTGATTTAAGAGTTTCGTTTTTCATTATAACTGTGTTGTCTTCAGTAGTGTTTATTAGAGTGTTTACTAACTCTACTAATTCGAGACTTCGCTCCATTTGAACACGCTTGCTTGAATTTGCTTCCAAGAACTCACTTTCTTATACTTTCACGCTCACTTGAAATTTTCAACAAGTTGAGGATGTCGGTTAACACCGAAAATGCATCCAAACTTGTGATTACAATGATTCATTCAACTATTTATCTTTGTCAATTACAACTCAAAATTACAATGAATCTTGGGTGTCGGGCTCAACCGAGAATGTACCCAATTACAAAGAAATTTAACTTGATTTGATTTGACACTTACAAAATAATTATAGTTGATCTTCAAAGTTGACTACTTTGATGACGTTTGAGTCCTTGAATATTAGGTACTTGATGTGTCCATTGCTACAATGATTTGAATTTCTCCTTTGATTAATTTGATTTTATTTCCTTGACTGATATGATTTGATTGCTTGTAAATGCTCAATCATATGTGCTTGATTGTGATTAAATTATGTGAGCTTGCATTTCCTTGACTTGTTGTGTACTTCGTGTGTAATGCGTTAGAATTATGTTTATGTCAAAACTAGACATTAAACATCCAAGCATTTGAAAAAATAGCCACCAACCACAGTACACAATGTGTACCTAAGATCCCCTTATTCAATTTCGGGCGTATATAGGACACTGAACAAAAAACTTCAACCTTTATTATAGATATCTCTTTTATGATCATAATACAAATATAAGCCTTCAATGATCTTCACGTCCCAATTCAATTGATAAAAAGAACCTTATAACTCCCTTTTTACAAAATTTAAACTTGAGTGCAATTGCTCCAAAATTCCTCCCAGCCTACCCCTTGAAGTAAAAACTTCAAATTACAAAAATATGTCAAATATGTCTCTATCTGCCTTTTTTTTCTTAAAAAACACCCTTTTGTTGATTTTTGAAATTACATCAAACTTATTATCACTCCAATCATATAAAAAGACATTACATAAAGTAATGTTTCATTTCAAATACAATAACATAAGGCATTCTCAAGTATTTAAACTAATACATCCAATTGTATTGAATATGCTTATTATTTTTATGACTAAAATGTGAAGTTTTAAAGAGAATCCATCAAGTCTTTCACTTGTTACGAATTCATGCTTACCACGTAGTGGTTCAACCATAAAAGTTCTTGCCACAACTGCACAAAGTAATAGTTGAGAAAATTGTGTAGGAAATATTTGAGATCGATGAAGAGGTTGTTGACGATTTTGATGACAGAGAAAAGAGTAAATAGGTTGCGCGATCCAATTTTGTAGGAAACCATATGCTTTACCTATAATTCTACGTGCTGAAGGTCTATGTCTCAACTTGATCTGAATTCCACGTGATAAAGTCCACGTGCAGGTCATCAATGGTGCGACACGATGGTTTTATTCACCTCACGTTTCTATTTAGCTAGCATAGAACTGCAACAAACATTTCATCGGTCTCTCCATGCTCAAAATCTGAGGGAAACTTTTACTCGAGCTCATTCATGGTGACAAGCAATTGGGCGAATTGATGTCGAAAGATCAATTCATTCCGAGGATGAATTTTTGTCAATGGATCGTTGGGTGTTTCAACCTTCTTCAAATTTCTATGCTCATTTTTAGATCTAGATTTGGATTATGCATTTGTAGATTTGTAGAAAAAAAACAAAAAAACTCGAGAATAGAGAGCCGAAGTGCATGAGTTTGATTAATGTCTCACTTGAAATCAATGGAAACTCTTTCTAGCACACCCAACAATAGATTTTGAACAATGCATGCCTAGATGTGGATCATAGATCCCCAACATTGATTTGATCTACAAAAACGACTACTATGGGAATACTTTGATCTATAGATCTAATTTTTGACAAACTAGATCTAAAGCATATCTATGCGTATTTACAAATCAAGTACATTGCTATGAAACCTGGTAGATTGCTTGCTATAATTGACGTTGATTTTGATGAGATCCATTGGCATATCACTACTTCACACCTTCTAATGTTTTTCACCTTCAGTTGAAAGTTTGATTTACTGGAGAAAGAACTTTATCGACGTAGGTCTACACTTAAACAACGACTTCTTCACGTCTTCAACGTGTGGCTTCTTCAACATGAGAACACTCTGTCACTTTAAATAATAGACTCTATATATATTAAAGGCTTGCAAATGTATTCCTCAATGTCCATTAAGCAAACAGATGCACCCTCATTAATACAAATGATTTATCTATTTACAATCACATCATTTAAATCCCAATTACGACAATCTCAAAACAGAGTATACATATGAGGAGATATCTATTTGCACAGGAAGCAAAACATCTCTTTTCTCATTTCTATAGATCGCTCCCATTTACAGAACTCATTTTCCCATTGTTCAATATGGTTTCATTGGGTTTCTGCTCAATATCCTATCACCCAAACAACTACAAATGCTCACGACAACTCCTCCTTCACACACTTAGAAAATAGGTGGTGAAAGGTTCTTCACGTCCAACGGTTGGTGGCTCTACAAACCCACACACAACATCAAATGCGATCTCTCTCAAGGAAGCTAATTCAGGAGTGGTTCCTTCAATGCTATAACAGTCTCCTTCTCACACTCGGATTACTGCAGCAATGCTTTCATGATCTAACTTTCATAATCAATATGTCATGGATCTTACACAGTGATCATATCAAGAAGTATGAAAAAAATTATCACAGAAATTGCCTTCACAAGAGCCTCTACAACAAACAATGAGCATCACTATGATTTTCCTCTACAGCGAATACACCCATGCTCTGATAGCAATTGAAGAAATTGAGCATAAGAATATTAGGAAAATAGAATTGGCAGAAAAGGCCTCAAGCCATAATTCTCAACATTGTATTCATGTTAATGATACAAATATATAATACAATAATGAAACCACCTCAATTGTTCTCACATTGACACCTCATCATGAGATAAGGTAGGAGGAGACAATATAGGAATCTAGAAACACACTTAGGATAACAACTGTATCCTAGTATGTAAAATATACAAAGGTGGTATACTTAGACTTAATTATTGTATATGAGAAAGAGACTTAATGATGATTCATCTTCTTTCCTTTGAGCCTAACATGTTGAAGTCAATCCTAAACTTGTCATCTTCTTATCACTACTAGATCATGGCTTAAACCCCTTTGCAAGTTTCATACTTTCCTGCCTCACTTTGAATAAAGTCACTTAGCTCACTTACCAAGTTGAGTTACCACCTTGTCATTTTACTTTTGCCAAATAAAGCATGCTTGATCTTTCATCTACAGTCCTCTAAATCATTAATCTGTACTCGCATTAGATGATGGGGGATTCTGTATGGCCCTCCTTCTGACAAGTCTTGGCCCATCGACATCAACACATCATCTAGGATTGAGACTAGAGACCTTTTCAGTACCTTGAGGCTTGCATGCCTTAATGGCAAGTTCTTTTGCCAATAAACAGTTGGAATACATCAATGTCCCATGTTTGTCAGATCTTCTAGGTGACTGGACATGCGACACAATTATTTGTACCTAGTAAGATGTACTTGGGCATCTTGACTCTCATTGACATTAATGGTGAGTAGTCTCATGTTAACAACATTCGTTAATGGTTGGTAATCCTACAATTTCTTTCTATGTTTGACATCAACAAAATTCAATCACATAGATAAGAATTATGCCACAATGCGGATATGAATGAAGACTATATGGTTCCATGACACTCACAACAACTTGTAACAGTGTTCCAGTAAATCAAATATTCAACTCCAAAGTTCAACACCAGCAGCTTAGTTCCAACAGTAAGACGGTACAAATGTACCAATTTTAGATCTCATTCTATGTTCATACAACCAAGAAGATCAGATTATTTTCACTCTGAAGATGCATGATCCAATAGTAGTAGCCAAAATATTCCAGCCATACAAAGATCTCTCAAATGCATAGCTCATGATCTTCTCAGGTAGGTGAAGGTATGTTGTTTTCCAATATTTAATCAATAATTCCTTGAATGCTAAATACATGTATTTGGAAAATTTCTCATTCACCATTAACCTACCCTATTTGCTAATTTTTCCAAGG
>SNQJ01S0036442.1:18058-30425 GCA_010110895.2 Picea sitchensis
CATTACATTGCTTGAACCCCTTTATATAGTGCTACCATCACCTAAGAACATTCTAGAGGAGGAATCTTCTAGAAGTAGAACCTTCTAAGAAGTCCTCTTACATTTATTATATCTAACTACCCATTTATTATATCTAGCTACCATAGTGGACCTTATTTAATAATATAGTGGACCTAGTCCACCTTACATTGAATGGCCTCCACTGTTATCACTATGGGCCCTCTGGGCCCCCATTACTACCTCTCTAGTTACCTAACATTCCATCCCCCTTATGAAAGTGTTGTCCTCAACGCTTGATGTACAACCATATACTAGGGTCCCATGGATAATTGTGGACCATAATGTTGAAGAAGACTGGAGAACCAAGGTCCCATGTAGAAAGGAAAGCCACCATGTTGAAGTAGTCCAACTGCCATTGTAAGCCCAGGTCCCATGTCCAAGTGCTCATGTGAACTCCCCGTGGAATATTTTGGAACCCAATAACCAACTCAAAATGATGCTCCAAAGACTGACACCTGTCATATGGATCCAAATAAGAAGATTCATCCACATAGTGGAAAAGGATCGTAGCAGAATTTGGAAGGAATAATACCACTGTAGAATATGCAGGATGGACACTGGTAATAATCATTGGCTCTCGATTTGTCACATTGATGCTCTCTATAGAAGGTGGATTAGAGTCATCAAATGAAATATGAAAGTGGTTGTCATCCCAGAAATGACAACTATCCATATACCAATTAACGCAATCGGCCTCCAAATCATACCAAGCATATATTTTTTTATTATATTCATCATTGATGCCCACCATAAGAAATCTCTCCTGCATGTTATCTAATGAATCTTGAATACTACGAAAACTATCATTGAGGTTGTTTGTGAGACGATCTACAAAGTCATCCAATGTGTCATACAATTGGGATTTGAATGCTTTAGTAATTTGTAGAATTTCTTTGAGGATTTGAGAGGAAATAACCATCTGAGCACCCTATGAACTCTTCGGTCCTGCAGCCGTCACGAAAAAACCCTAAAATAGAACAATAAGTTACGGCAGAAAATCGCGGTTTTTTCTGGAAAAACCTTGAAAAACTGTTGAATTTAAAATGCTCATAACTTCACTTCTCGGACTCTGTTTTGGCTGATGTTTTTTTTTAAATTGGGTATTTTTCCGAGAGAAATTAAAATACCAAATTTGTTTTTCCAAATTCAGCGCGTAAAGCTTCAGATCTGAACCTGAAGTGCGTCACCCTCTTTTTTTTCCCTAGAAAATTTCTGCAAAAAGAGCAAAAATTTATTCCCTTCTTTGGCCAAGGAAAGTGCTTTGATACCACTTGTTAAGAACCTGAATAGATCTACAAATATAATCACCACAAATACTAAATACACAATAGATTCACAAAGCAAGATAGAAGAAACCACACTTTATTATTACCAAACCCTTGAGGTAGGGCAACACCATACAATGGATCCTATTATGGAAGGGATCCTATCATGTTCACTTGCCTCTTCGAGGGGGCATCCTCCTACTAAGCTACAACTCACAATACAATAATTCTCTTCATGTCTCATTACATTGCTTGAACCCCTTTATATAGTGCTACCATCACCTAAGAACATTCTAGAAGAGGAATCTTTTAGAAGTAGAACATTTTAAGAAGTCCTCTTACATTTATTATATCTAACTACCCATTTATTATATCTAGCTACCATAGTCGGCCTTATTTAATAATATAGTGGACCTAGTCCACCTTTCATTGAATGGCCTCCACTGTTATCACTATGGGCCCTGTGGGCCCCCATTACTACCTCTCTAGCTACCTAACAAAAGAGTGTGAATTGGTCTTATGGAAAGAACATCGGGACGCATTACAGGATGAGGCGGGGAAGGACTGTGGTCCAGCTGATGGGAGAGTAGGAGAATTACCTGGAGTAGATGGTTTGGCTCGAGCTTGAGGAGAACAGAGTCGAGGTACCACATTACATTCCACGGCCAAGGCTCGAAGAAAATCCTTTTCCAAGGAAGGACTATCGAACATATCTACTTCACGATGGATGCTTAGCAATAAGCTAGAATTGAAATTGACAATCAATACCTCTTCTGGATCGATAATGTGGAGTTGGATGTGAGTTTGCAGAAGATGTTGATGTATCCCTAGACGGATTGATTGGCAAGTTGCCAAAGCTGCAACCATCTGGCAAGGAGGTTCTAGCGATAGCTCGGTGGGTAGAAGCACTCTATGAGAGCCTGGCAGAATCCATCCCACGTCATAATGTGTGGTGTCTGTGTCTCAACCAAGTCGCCTTTGTCCATGACCCAGAAATAATTCTCCAGTTGAGTGTCCCACCCTGTCTGTGCAATTCCCTCGAGTTGCAGACCAACAATCTGAAGCTTCATGTCTTCTCTCATCTCAGGACATGTACGAAAGTATGTGGAAAGACTGTGAAGACAAGAGTCGACATTCTCGCCATTCATTTGGCCCGCAAACTTTGGTAATTGGAAGCGCGTATCCAGCTGCATTGGTGTTGGAGCTCTATGTTGTTGCGGACAGAGTAGCTCTTGGAGAGCCATCGTTAAATCTTGAATTGGAGTTGTGGCAATGGATGTGGAATCCTCTGTAGACGGCTCTCTTCGCGGCGGCATAATTTTCATTCACCACAGATATCGATCTGTCACGGGATGTTGTGTTGAGAATCACTGAACTCCTGAGCGCATTGAGAAGGCACCCGGTACCCTGAAGAGGGCGTGTGGAGAATGGAGAAAGATGAACATGTTGGAAGCCCTGAGGAGGGTGCATTGGAAGTCCTNATCTCAGGACATGTACGAAAGTATGTGGAAAGACTGTGAAGACAAGAGTCGACATTCTCGCCATTCATTTGGCCCGCAAACTTTGGTAATTGGAAGCGCGTATCCAGCTGCATTGGTGTTGGAGCTCTATGTTGTTGCGGACAAAGTAGCTCTTGGAGAGCCATCGTTAAATCTTGAATTGGAGTTGTGGCAATGGATGTGGAATCCTCTGTAGACGGCTCTCTTCGCGGCGGCATAATTTTCATTCACCACAGATGTCGATCTGTCACGGGATGTTGTGTTGAGAATCACTGAACTCCTGAGCGCATTGAGAAGGCACCCGGTACCCTGAAGAGGGCGTGTGGAGAATGGAGAAAGATGAACATGTTGGAAGCCCTGAGGAGGGTGCATTGGAAGTCCTGAGAAGGGCGTCTGGCTCTGGCAAAAAATAATTGTTGGATGGCCTCTCTTTTGAATTTCGTGGTTGAGCAGAAGCTGGCTTGGATTCAAGCTCTAATACTAATTGATCCACAATTCTATCTGCAAAATTAAAAATGCAACAACCGAATAGACTGGCACACAAGAAATAAAAGCTGCACAAATACAAATATGCAGAGAATGGAAGAGAAAAACACTGGAAGTGAGAAGTGACCATTCCTTGTATGTCAGCAAAAAGACACCCTTTTTATCAGACTGGGCGAATTTTTGTTTACAACAATAGCAAGAGACTTGTTGCTTTTATTTCTGACTGATAAGCGTTGTTTCACTTTTTATTAATTAACTGCCTGACGGAAATAACATGTTAAATATTTATTAGGAACCGCCTTGCTCAAATGGACGGGCGAGGGCAGTTTACAATAGAAACAGCTATACATCCCCATGCTAACCGGCGAAGGAAGATGGGCGCCCTCTCTGGTGGCCCAATATCCCATGTAAAATTTGGGTTGAAAAGCATGCCTCAAGCTAAAATGTAGCCAGGAGAACTAAACCCCCAAGTAAGTGTAGGTCATGGAAATTTTGATCTCTCTCACTCGAAAATGGAAATGGCAATCAAAGAGTACATGCTTTGTGACATTGAAGATTGTGACCTTAGTTTTACTAAGGTTGACCATCAACTATCAAAGATCAAAGAAACTAGAGCGAGCATCAATCTATCTCTGCAGTCCTTCAAGTGATATGGCTAAGAGGATCAAGTTGTCGACGAATAGAAGCAAAGGGATCAAAATGTGGTGAAGGAGACAATTATCACCCTCTTATATGTGCTCCCAAAGAAAGGGTTTAAACTCATCAATATAGATCCCAAAGGGACTCGACGAAAGACAATAGCCTTGTTTGACCCCTATAGTGCTCCTGAGGAAATCCAGGAGGCCATGAGTGGCGTAGGGATGACTAAGGACCAACTCATAGAGTCTGATGATAGCAGTGAACTGGGTCTCAAATATGACAATTATACACAATCTCCGCAAAAAAGCTTCTCTAGGAATAGTGTCAAACACTCTATTACACCTCATATTTTATGAGGCTTCACATTGATGGAGTTTGGTGTTGGTACCTTTGGAGCTTTTGGATGGACTTGGGGCATACACTTTCATGGAAGCTTTTCTCTTCTTGTTGGTGGAATATTTGATGCAGAACTTTGATGGAGGAGCTACAGTTCTCTATGGTGGATGGTCATGGTTGATGGGAATTTGATTGTTTTGGTGCTACTTTCATGCCTTTGCTTGATGGATCACTCTCTTGACATATGGATACTAGCTACTTCATTTGGTATATTCTCCTTGGAGAATCCTAGTGACTATGCATCATGGTGTTGTGATATTGGTTTGTCACTAGGAGGGGGTGTTCTACATGGTCCCCATTTTGTTGAGTGTGTGGTGGGGGCATACTTGATGTTCGATGGAGTTAGCACCTTTCTTATTTTTCTCTCCTATGATGTTGATGTGGTGTGGCCATACACTTTTCCTTGATGGGATTCTCCTACATGATATAACTTTGTAATGTTAGACATCACCTAGGGGGGATGTGTATTGGATGATGTTAGTACTTGTTATCCACCGAGTTGCACTAGCTGAATTTGAAGATGGGCCGCCAGAGACTGAGCAGACAGATGCTTAGAAGTCAGAGTTCACAGATTCAGCGGGTCTTTTTAAAGACCACTTTTTCCGCATTTCCATCCCCCTCTGGGGCATTGTAATAAATGACTTGAGCATGAAAATTGTAAAAGACTATTGGCCACCTAAGACCTGGGTACGAGCATGTACTCTAGAGTGTTTTTTTTCACTTGTTAATTATTTTTTGCCTGCCTTAGTGGGCGATTAATAATTTCTAATTTTTTTCACTCAAAGACCGACTCCAAAGATGGAGTATGTGCTGGTGGTTAGGCCTTGGCATGGTATAACCAATGTCTAGTGTCTAAATGTATACGGTTTCATGCTAGGTCATATCTATTGAGTCATATGGAAATTGTGCTAGGTCCTGATAGGTTTTTTTTAATGTTTTAGTGAAACAATAAATTTCCCACAAAACGAAAAAAAATTTAATGTGAAGTCAATAAATTGTAAAAATATGGCATCAATCATTGTCAGATGCCATGTTTGTGCTCGTTTTCTAAGCCAGAGCACCCTTTAGACCCCTACGCACCTTCTATCTAGGCAAAAAAGTGATTTTTATCACTAAAAAATGTATTTATCTCGAAAAAGGACAGAAAAGGGTCATTTAATTAAATTCCCTAAATTTTAGGGAAAATGCTAATAATTAGGAAACATGTTGGAGACATGTTTTTCCTTAGTTCTCAGTCAACTCTGAGCTTGGGCGAGTTCACTGGAGAGGAAGGCGACTTGTTGAGTGACATGGACATGGAGGAGATCCCAAAGATGGAACTCGACCCCACTTGTGAGAGGTGGCGCATTTAGGAGGAGGGGCGCACATCCCTATGCTAGCACTCGACCTCACACCCTAGTTCTACTCCACCTCACTCCCACTCACACTAGTTCCACTCCACTCCACCTCACATCACTCCACTCCACTCCACCTCACCTCACTTCATCTCCCCTTCACTCTATGCGCCGCTCCATCATGCACTAGCGCATCCTTTCTTGTGATTATCACCCAAATGGTAATAAATAGAAGGCGACCCTCTCCTTCTAGCTAGTTGGAGTTGGGCGACCTTGATGTACATGATTGTAATATCTTTCTTTTGCTAATGGAATAAAGACTTTGGAGGTCAAGATCTATGGTGGTGTGGCTCTTGTATTGGTGAATGTGGTTCACATGAGGTGATCTATTTTCATGTAATATTCCTATGAGGTGCTAAGATATAATAATAAGGATGCCATTTCCCTAGTGGTCATGTTTGACACTTGGTCAACCATGTTGGAGCGCCCTCTTCTTGTTCACATGTGTGAGGAGGTGGACACACTTCCCTAGGGTGCACTCATGTGGACTTGGTTGAACATTGAATATTCTGTTGTTGTTGACTATTTTGCAAAAGTTTTCAAGAGTTGTAACCACCTTGGAGAATATTTATTTATTTATTGAGGTGCTTGCACATTGGAGAAGGAGCCCATGAAGACACTTGCCATTTTGGGAGGCTTGACCTACATTTTCTTGTCGAGCACTCCATCTAGTTGGCATCTTGCACACTTATCCATGGAGTTGGTTGGAGTGTCCTACATTGGGATTCACACGTGTGAGTGGTTGCACACTTATTTATGCATCCTACAGACCATATTTCTATTTCAAGATGGTAGTTATGGAGTACTATCCTAGGGGAGAGTATTTTTTTATTTATTCAGTGATGCATCTTGGAGGGCACACCTTGGAGGAGTTTTCTATGTGGACCTTAAGCACATTCTCATATGGCAAAGATATTTTATTGTATTTTTGCATGCATGCCTCTTGAAGGGTGCACTTGATGTGGACCTTGTAGCATCTTTACTTGGTCAAAGAGCCTATTTTTGGTGATGCGCCCTCTCTCATGGAGATTTGTTGCTTATTATTTCATTATTTTGGATAGGGTGAGCTCTCTTGGAGATAATGGATGTCACATATTCAATTGACATGGTCAACCATTGAATGAGGATAATTCTAACTACTCCATTATCATATTATTTATTTGACTTCTCATGGTTAGTAAATAATGTATTTTATTGTAAGAGAGAAGAGGCTCCCTCAATATGAATAAGTTTTCTCTCCATTTGTGATGGTTGGGGGATTGGGGATTGAAGGATTTCTCCCCTTGGACTACAGTGTACATCATGTTGGCAAGCTTAATGGAAGTTTGGAGGTATTGCTTCTATTTTATGTGAGGCTTTTATGTTTGCATTATTTCACATGTTGTTGATTATTGTAGGAAGTCCTTGTAAATTGTTATGAAGGCCTTGTAATGGAGTATCTACCATTTAGATGGTATAATGTGAGGATATAATCTCTCTTATGCTTTTTTTGTTATGTTAAGCTTGCATCTATCAAAGTAAGTTGTTGCTAGAAGTAATATGGCATCACCTTCATAACTATGTTCAAGAGTGGCACCCCTAGCTCTCCAAGATTAATTTTCTGCAGTAATTTTCTGCAAGCTAAGGCTGATTTGTGGCATGTATAACAGCCCTTCTTTGCTTCATATATTCATGCAGTTGACCTCTTAAATCCATGCTTCTTTGACTCCATTTTGCCCACGATTTGGTAGGATGTGGTCATAGGTTCTTCATCAACTTATTTTTCTTAATCCATTCATCTTTTCACTATTGCTACAGCCACTTGTTTTGTTATGGCTTACTCTTCAAGCATCACCTAGAGCCCCCTCTTCATAGCCCTAGCAATCCTACTTAAGGATACCCACCTTGTGTTGCAAAAGAGCCAACCTAAAGTGAGAGGAAGAGCTATTGAGGTGACAGTGGGTAACACCTTGGTGCTTGGGACTTTACACTTTGAGGGTGCTAGATTTTGTTGTAACACACCCTCCAAATGTTTACAAAGCAACACAAGACTTTCGAAGAGCGATGACATGCCTCCTCAATGCTGGCCCAGAGAGTGAAAATGCGGTCAATGGTATGGTGCTCTCATCTGAAACCTACATGTCTTCTATCTCTAAGGTTCTGACTCTCAATTTGTTCCAAAAGCCACATATGAAGAACTTTATGTAGATCTTGGTGAAAGCATGTCCAATTATGATAACCTCTAATTACTAGGGTATAACGATTCTCAAGATTTGAATATGGGGGTTCATGATGTGGTGGGACCAAGAGGGAGGAAATCCTACACAAACAACGTGGTTGAACTGTTGAAATTAAGCAGCTGCAAGAGCCATTCTCCGAGAGGATAGCAAAGACCCTAGCTGAGATCTAGGGCCCACAGTACACTCCTGGGGTTCTTGGTCTGGGACCAAGCAGTTAGAGCCATGGCAGAAGACCCTTGTGAGGGGCCCCAGTGTACTGCTAGGGTTCGTGGTCAAAGAACAAGCAATTTTATGATGTAAGTCCCTAGATGTGTTCTAGGGCCCCTGGATGTGTTCCAGGGAATCCTTGCTCGGTGCTTGGATTGATCCTTGGTTGTGTACCTTGGTGGATAAAACCCTCGTGGTGATCTAGGGCCCCCAGATGTGTTCTGGGGTATCCTGGTCTGGGACTAGGAAGTTTCTTGGTTGAATACCAAGTAGAGATGATGTGTGATCTTCTTCTCTCTCGGGATGGTCCATGAGACCTAGGAGCAGTTAAGAAGGACACGATCACATCATTGACCTTCCTCTTATGTTGGGATGATAAAAGATTATAAGTTATCATGAGACTTATGTGGACATCTTGCCACCTTGACTTGTTGACTTTCTAATTAATATTTTATGAATTAAAATATTAATTATTTAAATTGTTTATTTTTATTAGGGTTTAATTTAACCCTAAAGATAGGGTTAATTTAGTTATCCCTGACATACTACCTAAACTATATAAGGATACCTCACCCCCTCACTTACTCCCTCATTCTTATTCCTCCAAAACTATTCTTGGTTTGAAATTTTGCTGCGGCTCTCTTGTTTTGATTGGTATAGTGGTGTGGCCTCCTTTGGATCAATTTTTTCTCTTGTTGTATAGTGTGTGGCCTCCTTGATCTCTCTTCTTCTTGCTATTTAATGGTGCGGCTTCTCTCCTTGTGTCAGTGTAGGGTGCGGCTACCTTGGATCTGTTTTCCTCTTGCTGTCTAGTAGTGCGGCTCTTTCTTGGCTGGTTCCTCTTGCTGATATAAGGGTGTGGCCCTCTCCTGGCCGATTTCTTTTGTTGGTACAATGGTGCGGCCCTCCTCTTGGTGCATTCCCTTGTTGGTTTAGGGATGTGGCCCCCTCCTCGCCTCCTCTCCAGCCTGTCGCCACCTTCTTTGCTAGTGTCTTCCCTCTTTATGTTGTTGTTGGTGCCACCTATTGTTGTTGATATCTTTTCTAGTCTGTTGTTGACATCTTTGTGATGTTGTTGTCACTTGTGCATGGTACCTAGTCTACAGCTTTTAGGGTTTGTTGAGACATCCCTATTTCTGCTACCAAAATCTGCCTATTGTTGTAGCAGTCCCTCTTCTTGGACAGAATTTGTTACGGGTTGTTAGTGGTTTTCTTTCAGCCTCTAGATTGGTCAGTGGGGTCTCTATTTCAGCCCTGTACTTGATGCTTAGTATGTTGATTGGTTTTCTGAGATCTCCCAAAAGTTCTTATTGGAAAAATTGTTCACAAAGATCATGATGAGATCTACCCCTGAGGGTTTGATCCATGACCATTATAGATTTTTCGGAGCATACAGAAAAGAGGACAACAAATTCAGATTGGATGGGCAATACAGTGGACCGGAAGAGTACTTCCAGATATTGTTTCAATTTGGGTTCAGCTATGATCTCCTGGTCCAGCATGAAGCAGGGCTCCATAGCCCAAAGCACTGTAGAGGTAGTATACATTGTTGCAAGTGTTTCCAGTAGAGAAGCAGTGTGGCTCAGAAAGCTACTCTCATATATGTTCAGTGTCGAGCTGGAACCCACAGTAATTCACAGTGATAACCAGAGTTGTATAAAGCTCTCCGAGAATCTTGTGTTTCATGACAGATCGAAACACATTAAGATGAGATATCACTATGTTCGGGACATGGTGCAGAAGAACATTCTCAGTATTCAGTATGTTTCGACGACGGAACAAATTGCAGATATTTTGACCAAGCCTCTGTCATTGACAAAGTTTGTGTACTTTTGAGACAACCTTGGTGTTGTTGAGAATGCCTCTCTTGCTGAGAAGGAGTGTTAAAATTAAGCAGTTGCAACTTGCAAGAGCCATTCTCCGAGAGGATGGAAAACACCCTAGCTAAGATCTAGGGCCCCAAGTACACTCTTGGGGTTCTTGGTCTAGGACCAAGCAGTTAGAGCCATGGCAAAAGACCCTATTGAGGGCCCCTAGTGTATTGCTAGGGTTCTTGGTCAAGGACCAAAAAGATTGATGATGTAAGTCCCTAGATGTGTTCTAGGGCCCCTGGATGTGTTCCAGGGAATCCTTGCTCGGTGCTTAAATTGATCCTTGGTTGTGTACCTTGGTGGATAAGACCCTAGTGGTGATCTAGGGCCCCCAGATATGTTTTGGGATATCCTGGTGTGGGACCAGGAAGTTTCTTGGTTGAGTATCAAGCAGAGATGATGTGTGATCCTCTTCTCTCCCGGGATGGTCCATGAGACCTAGGAGCAGTTAAGAAGAAGGACATGATCACATCATTGACCTTCCTCTTATGTTGGGATGATAAAAGCTTATAAGTTAACATGAGACTTATGTGGACATCTTCCCATTGAAGAAGAACCCCCCTTTGACTTTGTCTTGTTATTATTACTTATGTATTTTTGGTCTTTGCTAGCCACCTTGACTTGTTGACTTTCTAATTAATATTTTATGAATTAAAATATTAATTATTTAAATTGTTTATTTTTATTAGGGTTTAATTTAACCCTAAAGATAGGGTTATATTAGTTAACCCTAACCTACTACCTAAACTATATAAGGATACCTCTCCCCCTCACTCACTCACTCATTCTTATTCCTCCAAAACTATTCTTGGTCTAAAATTTTGTTGCGGCTCTCTTGTTCTGATTCGTATAGTGGTGTGGCCTCCTTTGGATCAGTTTTTTCTCTTGTTGTATAGGGTGCGGCCTCCTTGATCTCTCTTCTCCTTGCTATTTAGCGATGCAGCTTCTCTCCTTGTGCTGGTGTAGGGTGCGTCTACCTTGGATATGTTTTCCTCTTGCTGTCTAGTGGTGCGGCCCTCTCTTGGTTGGTTCCTCATGTTGATAAGGGTGCGACCCTCTCCTGGCTGGTTTCTTTTGTTGGTATAGTGGTGCGGCCCTCCTCTTGGTGTAGTCCCTCCTTATTTTGTTGCCGGTGCCACCTATTGCTGTTGATATCTTTTCTAGTCTACTGCTGATATCTTTGTGTTGTTGTTGTCACCTGTGCATGGTACCTAGTCTACAGCTTAGACAGAATTTGTTAAGGGTTGTTAGTGGTTTTCTTTCATCCTCTAGATTGGTTAGTGGGGTTTTTATTTCAGCCATGTACTTGATGTTTAGTATGCTGATTGGTTTTCTAAGATCTCCCTAAAGTTCTTATTGGAAAAATTGTTCACAGAGATCATGATGAGATCTACCCCTGAGGGTTTAATCCATGACCATTATAGATTTTTATGAGCATACAGAAAAGAGGACAAGAGCAAGCACATCACGTAAATTTGTTCTTTGTTTTTGCTAAGGTAATGTTCAAATCTATTTTCTTTAGTAATGTTTAGATCCATTGTGTTATTTTTGTTATTGGTTTACATCAGAAATTTTTGAATTTTTTGTTGATCTAAAACTACTGTAGTAAATAAAATTTAAAAGGATATTTTTGTTTCTAGTTTCCCTTGAAATTCTAACATTGTTTCAAAGCTTAGGGCGTGAAAAGAGCTCAATTGTGGCAGACTTTTGAGCCTACGTAGATCCACACTTAAGGGTTTGTTTTGCAGATCAGCAGTAAGCTTGTTTTATAACAGATCTTGTTTTCAGTATGGCTTCATCTTCAGTCAAAGTAGAAGATAGGCTTGAAGGGGCTTCAAACTTCAATGCCTGGAAAGCTAGGGTTCTTAATATCCTAGAAGAAGGTGACTTGGATGAGCTGGTTACCAGGGTGATGGAAGAACGTACTTCAAATGCAGGAAGAGAAACCTATAAGAAGAGGCAGGCCAAAGCCAAGAGGGTCATTTTTGACTCAGTTAAAGACACCATGATGTCTCTTATTGCTCATCTAAGGAAAGCTAAGGAATGTTTTGATGCCCTAGCAAATCTATATGAAAAGAAGGCCCCAACTCAAAAGAGGATTTTGAAGAAACAACTACGTACATTAAAGATGGGAAAAGATAAAATTATCTTTGCCTTCTTTTCCAAAATTTCCCAAACAAAAGATCAGCTTGCAGCAATTGGAGTTGCAGTGGATGATGATGACCTTGTACAAACAGCAGTAGATGGTCTTCCTGACTCATGGGAGACATTTCTCTCATCAGTCAATGGAAGAGAAGTTCAACCTAACTTCGAGAGACTATGGCATGATTG
>SNQJ01S0036442.1:37406-62344 GCA_010110895.2 Picea sitchensis
AAAGGCAAAGGTAAGAAACCCCAAAGTAAGCACTCTCATTTTCACTCTCATTTGTCTAAAGTAAGATGCTTTAACTGTAAAAGGCTAGGTCATTATGAAAAAGACTGCAGGAACCCTCCTTCACAGCAGAAACGAAAAGGCAAGTTCCATGCTTCAGTTGCAACTGAGGAAGAAGAGCCTCAAAGAAGGAGAACCAGAGCTTCTACTAAAGAACAATAACAACGGAGAGAAAGTTATCGTGTTTCAGCTCTCTCCAGTATTGTCACCAAGTCAAAAGAAGTTTGGTTAGTGGACAGAGGGTCCTCCAAGCACATGACAGGCTTCAAACAGAACCTTGTGAACTATCAAGATAAGAAGTTCAATGTGAAGGTAGAATTGGGTGATGATGGCACCTATGCCATCAAAGGATTTGGATCAACATCTTTTCAGCTTCAATCATGTAATGTATTTCATATTAAAGAAATTATTTATGTTCCTGGATTAAAGAAAAATCTTATCTCAGTTGCAGTTCTAGAAAGTAAAGGGTACTCAGTAGCCTTCTCCAAAGGAAAGGCTCTTATGTGGCCCTCAAATGAAAGTGTGAGCTAGCCATAACAATCGGAGCTCAAGAAGGTGGACTTTACAAAGTCACTGACCAAGTTATTCAAGCTTTAGCTCATGAGATGATCAACCCCTGCGAACTATGGCACAGAAGGTTTGGATACCTCAACTATAATGCTCTCCCAAGTTTGCAAAAGATGGTAACAGGTATGCCAGTTTTTTCTTTTGAGCATGATAGTATTTGTAGAGGTTGCGCTCTTGGTAAAAATACAAAGAAAGCTTACCCTCACAGTAATAGAAAAACTAATGGTATATTAGATCTTATTCATTCTGATCTTTGTGGACCTATGACTGCTCCGTCAATGAATGGTTGTCTTTATTATATCATTTTTATTGATGATTATTCTCGTAAAACTTGGATTTATTTTTTGAAAACTAAAGATGAATCTTTCAGTAAATTTCAGGATTTTATGAATCTTGTTGAGAATCAAACAGGTAGACATATCCGTGTTTTCAGAACAGACAATGGAAAAGAGTTTGACTCCCACAAGTATGATGATCTTTGTCAGGCTTCTGGGATTAAGAGGGAGTTGATTGTGCCTTATAATCCTCAGCAGAATGGGGTTACAGAAAGAAAGAACAGGACAATTTGTGAAGCAACAAGAGCCATGATGTATGATCAGAATCTTTCGTTGTCTCTCTGGGACGAAGTTGCAAGCACTGCAGTCTATATTCAGAACAGGAGTCCTCATTAAGCCCTGGAAAAGAAAACTCCAAAAGAAGTTTTCATCGATAAGAAGCCTTCAGTTGACCATTTGAGAATTTTTGGTAGTCCTATCTACATTCATGTACCAAAAGAAAAGAGGACCAAGTTAGAGCCCTAAGGAAAGAAAGGCACTTTTGTGGGGTACAGTGAGACCTCAAAAGCATATTGAATCTATGTATCAGGGCAAAAGTTCATAGAGGTCAGTAGAGATGTGACCTTCCATGAGGAAGTCGCCTTTCGTCGTTCCAGAAAACTTCCATGTGATTCAGAGGAGCAGGAAGCTCCATCTCCAGAATCTTCGGATTCACCACTTTTAGATGAGCAGAGGGAGGAGGCCAGAGAGCCTTCAGTGGATCCCATAAGGGATTATGTTGATTTTCCCCTAGAGAAACCTCCTATCAAAAGAAAGCTAGCATGGTGCCGTGAAATTTTAAAGGAAGCAGAAAAGCATGCAGCACCTAAAGGTACCTTCAAAGAAAGCAAGAAACCAGATAAATACTCAGGTCTGATAGCTCAGTTGAATCTTGTGATTGACTCAGAACCTTCCACTTTTTGGATGAGGCTTCCAAACATAGAGTGTGGAAGGATGCCATGATAGAAGAATATGAGTCAATATTGAAGAATGATGTATTGGAAGTGGTCCCAAGACCTCAAGGAAAATCAGTAGTAACCTCTAAATGGATTTACAAAATAAAGCATGCAGCAAATGGCAATGTTGAAAAATTCAAAGCTAGATTTGTGGCTTGTGGCTTCTCTTAGAAAGAAGGAATTGATTATGATGATATTTTTGCTCATGTTGCCATCTATACCTCTATCAGAATCATCATCTCTCTTGCTTCAGTTTTTTATTGGAAACTTCACCAAATGGATGTTAAGACTGCCTTTCTTAATGGTGAAGTTGAGCAAGAAGTTTATATCGAGCAGCCTGAGGGTTTCGTGATCCATGGAAAAGAATCCCATGTCTGCAAACTCAAGAAAGATTTGTATGGATTGAAACAAGTTTTGAGAGCTTGGTATGGAAGAATTGACAATTTTCTTCAAAGTCTTGGGTTCTCCAAGAGTATAGCGGATCCTAATCTTTATATAATGATTGTGAAGAATCATCCTATTATCTTGGTTTTATATGTGGATCATTTGTTCCTTACTGGAGAGGAACATCTGATAGCTCATACTAAGAGGGAGTTATCAGCAAATTTGAAATGAAGGACTTGGGTCTTACTTTCTTGGCTTAGAGGTGTGGCAGAAACCTGGTGAAATCTTTCTTTCACAAAGCAGGTATGTAGTTGATGTACTTCGCAGATTTGGGATGTTGGATTGTAAGTCCATGACCACACCTATGATTTCTAACTTGAAGAAGTTACATGATCAAGCTACAGGTTCAGATCCAGAAGACCCTACCGTATATCGTCAGAACATTGGATCCTTGATGTATCTAGTAGATACTAGACTGGACAGTTGTTACCCAGTGAATGCCCTCAGCAAGTTCATGTGTGAACCGAAACACATCCATATGGTTGTTGCTAAGCATATTCTCAGATATGTCTGAGGGACTATAGCCTATGGGCTCAGATACACTTCCAATGGAGGTGTAATGCTTCATGGCTATACAGATTCAGATTGGATGGGCAGTACAGTGGACCGGAAGAGTACTTCTGGATATTGTTTCAGTTTGGGTTCAACTATGATCTCCTAGTCCAGCAGGAAGCAGAGATCCATAGCCCAAAGCACTGCAAAGGCAGAATACATTGTTACAAGTGCTGCCAATAGAGAAGCAATGTGGCTCAGAAAGCTACTCTCAGATTTGTTCAGTGCTGAGTTGGAACCCACAGTAATTCACAATGATAACCAAAGTTGTATAAAGCTCTCTGAGAATCATGTGTTTCATGACAGATCGAAACACATTGAGATGAGATATCACTATGTTTGGGACATGGTGCAGAAGAACATTCTCAGTATTCAGTATGTTCCGACGGTCGAACAAACTGCAGATATTTTGACAAAGCCTTTGTCGTTGACAAAGTTTGTGTAATTTTGAGACAAGCTTGGTGTTGTTGAGAATGCCTCTCTTGCTAAGAGGGAGTGTTAAAATTAAGCAGTTGCAACTTGCAAGAGCCATTCTCCAGGAGGATGGCAAACACCCTATCTAAGATCTAGGGCCCCCGGTACATTCCTGGGATTCTTGGTTTGGGACCAAGCAGTTAGAGCCATGGAAAAAGACCCTAGTGAGGGCCCCCAATGTATTGTTGGGGTTCTTGGTCAAGGACCAAGCAGTTTGATGATGTAAGTCCCTAGATGTGTTTTAGGGCCCCTGGATGTGTTCCAGGGAATCCTTTCTCGATGCTTGGATTGATCCTTGGTTGTGTACCTTGGTGGATAAGACTTTGGTGGTGATCTAGGGCCCCCAGATGTGTTCTGGGGTATCTTGGTCTGGGACCAAGAAGTTTCTTGGTTGAGCACCAAGCAGAGATGATGTGTGATCTTCTTCTCTCCCGGGATGGTCCATGAGACCTAGGAGCAGTTAAGAAGGATATGATCACATCATTGACCTTCCTCTTATGTTGGGATGATAAAAGCTTATAAGTTATCATGAGACTTATGTGGACATCTTCCCATATTGAAGAAGAACCCCCCTTTGACTTTGTCTTGTTATTAATACTTATGAATTTTTGGTCTTTGCTAGCCACCTTGACTTGTTGACTTTCTAATTAATATTTTATGAATTAAAATATTAATTATTTAAATTGTTTATTTTTATTAGGGTTTAATTTAACCCTAAAGATAGGGTTAATTTAGTTAACCCTAACCTACTACCTAAACTATATAAGGATACCTCTCCCTCACTCGGTCATTCATTCTTATTCCTCCAAAACTATTCTTGGTCTGAAATTTTGTTGCGGCTCTCTTATTCTGATTGGTATAGTGGCGCGGCCTCCTTTGGATCAGTTTTTTCTCTTGTTGTATAGGGTGCGACCTCCTTGATCTCTCTTCTTCTTGCTATTTAGTGGTGTGGCTTCTCTCCTTGTGCTGGTGTAGGGTGCGGCTACCTTGTATCTCTTTTCCTCTTGCTGTCTAGTGGTGCGGCCCTCCCCTGGCTGGTTCCTCTTGCTGATATAAGGGTGTATCCCTCTCCTGGCTGGTTTCTTTTGCCGATACAGTGGTGTGGCCATCTTCTTGGTGCAGTCCCTTGCTGGTTTAGGGCTGCAGCCCCCTCCTCTCCTCCTCTTCAGCCTGCCACCACCTTCTTTGCTGGTGTCTTCCCTCCTTATGTTGCTGCTGGTGCCACCTATTGTTGCTGATATCTTTTCTAGTCTGCTGCTGATATCTTTTCTAGTCTGCTGTCACCAGTGCATGGTACCTAGTCTACAGATTTTAGGGTTTGTTGAGACAGCCCTATTTCTGCTACCAAAATATGCCTATTGTTGTAGCAGTCCCTCTTCTTGGACAGAATTTGTTAAGGGCTGTTAGTGGTTTTCTTTCAGCCTCTAGATTGGTCAGTGGGGTTTTTATTTCAGCCCTGTACTTGATGTTTAGTATGCTGATTGGTTTTCTGAGATCTCCCTAAAGTTCTTATTGGAAAAACTGTTCACAAAGATCATGATGAGATCTACCCTTGAGGGTTTGATCCATGACCATTATAGTTTATTCCGAGCATACAGAAAAGAGGACAACAGCAAGCACATCAGGTAAATCTGTTCTCTGTTTTTGCTAAGGTAATGTTCAGATCTGTTTTCTTTAGTAATGTTTAGATCCATTGTTTTATTTCTGTTATTGGTTTACATCAGAAATTTTTGAATTTATTGCTGATCTAAAACTACTGTAGTAAATAAAATTTAAAAGGATATTTCTGTTTCTAGTTTTCCCTTGAAATTCTAACATGAACAAATAAACAATGTAACATTGAGCCTGATCAACTCGATGCCAATGATTTTGCCATTCCATTATTAGATACAATTATTTTGTTGAATGTGAGACCAAATTATATGCCCCAAAAAGAAAAAATTAAAAAAAAAAAGTTATGGTGGAACAAAACAAAAAAAGAGTTGTAAGTGCCCCCTTCAAAGAAAGATGTGATTATTTTCAAGTCACGTAGGTGACGTGAACAAGATTGTTGTTTTCTTATGTTGACTCAATAGACCTATAATATTTGATCCAATTGTGAGCATAGGACACAGTGGGCGTGAAAATTTGATGCATTGCAAAAGCATCATTCCATCCTAGGTCAACTTCTATCAAAATTCTTTGTTGATAAGGCTCTCGAATGGAACTCTTTTTAACATCACTCCAAGTATTTATTTGAAAAGAAGTCGTATAGGAATTTTGATTCTTAGGAATGTAAATCGAATGTTGTCTTTGTTCAAAGTAATGCAAATAAATTGGTTGATCAGAGCAATGCTCTTGCGATTAGGATGACGATAGGGATCTACTGAAAATTTATTTTTCTAGATCTCCACTTTAGAATACTTTTGATTCATATTTACTTGTGTGTCAATGTCTTCATCAGACTCCACTTGATTTACCAGTTGATAAAATTCCGTTAGTATCCACAAATTGATTTTTAAATTCAACCAAGTTTGTAGATGTTTCCTTATCAACAAATTGATTTTCAACTTTTGAATGGGACCCTTGTGATCATCGCCATCATGGAAACTGCATGGCAATCCTGGCATAACCGTAGTCCGGAATACTGCCCTTCATAATAAACCAGATAAAAAATTGGTAGCGATATTTTGACCTTTATCATCAATAACTTATGCGCTTGGACCACAATGGCAAAGCGCTCAACACCAATGACACCATTAAGTAATTCTAAAGAGGTAACCATTTCAGTCCTGAACAATTCCAATGTTGGCTAACAGAATAAATTGACTAAAATATCCTTCCTTTCTTTCTTTGCCTGTGCTAAGTCAGAGCCAACTTGGAATCGGGAAGATGCCAAGCTTTTTTTGTAATAGGTATAAACTCTTTCTTTCCTTGGTTACATGCATTTCCCATTTAGGAAGGAGCCTAAACTCTATCAAAGGTTATAAGAAACTGACACTATGAGCCCGTCATAAGTTAACTGAAGAGGTCCTTCTGTGTGGTTCCAAATTTAGATCCCGCTTTTACACATGATTAATGCCCTTGCTTTTCCCTTAGGCATCATGTATTCTGCACTAGTAAGTTTATGTACTAGCATTATAGGGACTCTTAAAATCTACCAATTTGTTCAAACAACTGCTTCTGTAACCTATGAGCTCATACCACAAGAATCGGCTGCTTTGAAACCAAAAATTTAACCCCACTTCCATAAGTGACTAAAGCTAATCAACGGTTGCATGCATTTCCAAGTTTCAACTGTAAGTATAGAAACATGATGCATTGGATTGTTGTATGAAGCAATCTATATTGAAATCTAAAAGTATGTGTTGAGAGAAATAAAATGTGCTCAAGTTCATATTTTTCAAAGAATATGATACTGGTACTCACAAATGACAACTAGCTTTTCTCTCAAGTCCTAATACAACTAGTGATACAATTCAGACTAAAATATTTCAAGGTTACCTTCAAATCTTCAACGGTCTGCAAAAGAGGTTCTCTTGGAAAACTATGTGCTTGTGCAAATATTGTTCCACTAAAAGTCACCAAGCCAACAACCTCTTCACAGCTGCCAGCTTTCACAATTGAAGAAAAAAATATCTCAATGCACTTTATAACATAAATAATAGCAGATATGACTTTTGGGTCCTTGCTATCATACAAGGTATTCCTAAAGTAGAATGCAGGGGGCAAAGCCAATATTAGCCATTATTTGAAGATGGAAAATCTTAGGCTTATAGTAATATAGAAAGAATGGATAAAAATATCTGACCTTGCATTGATATCACATCGGCAAAAGGCAAAAGTATGTCTATCTCATGTGGCCCCTCTGCAACTGATCCCTTATCCTTGGTGATCTGTCAGACACACCAGCTTGTTATGGGAAGATAACCAGCTTATAATACTAGTCAATTTATATTCCACAAATAGATTACCTCAACAAGCTTAAAAGATGCACAGGAGTAACATCCTAAGAAAATTCACAACTCACTCATACACGTTAACACAACAGCAAGATCCACACACAATGATGGCATCTAACAACAGCTGATAATAAAGGTAGCAGGTGGCATTGAAAGGAATATCTGAATCATACCACCATCTAGCTATGTATTGGAAAGCTGATTCCTTGTATTGTTTCCTCCATTTGCTATCAATGGTGGGATGAGAACAAGGGGTGGTGTGGGATGCAAAAAACCTATCAATCTTCTTACTCTTTGATGTGAATGCATCAACTGGGAATGGAGGAACAAATCTAAAGGGAATCCTAAGAGTTCATCTCTTTTGTCTTGGCATTTTTTGCTTGAGCAGCTTCAACAGAGGCTAGCATTTGGGCTTTTATATCATCTACGACTTTTTGACATGGTTTAACCTTTCCTCGTATGCCTGCTAAGTGGCATTTCACTCTATGTATGCCCCCCTTGACTTCCTTTTGACAATGGTTGCATACATATTTACCATCAACCATTTGTCAATGGTTCCATGCAGGGTCTTCAAATTCTTGGGAGCCTTGAGAATGTCTCTCTAACATTTGAAATAAATCTGCAAATAAAAAACTATACCCTTACTTATTTGCTTAAAAAAACAACAAATTGAAGAGAAGGACAATGAGGGTTTGAAAAAAAAATCACATACCTCCAAATGGGCACAAGAATCCAATTTGAAATCACCTCCAAACCTATTGATAATATGTAGACTGCTGATGTAGATTCTATATTCACCGTGGTCAACCCACAAACAACACCAAATCAGTGCCAATCTCACTCCAAATCAACTCTCCTTCCTACAACTTTGAAATCTCCAGATGCTCACAAGTGGTCAATGAGAAGAGTATGAGGCAAATATACGGGAGGGGGTCTTCATATTTAAGTAGGCTAGGATTAGGGTTATGGAGGGAGGGTGCACATGTTTTGTGTTTTTGTTTTTCTTGGGGGAGCGGAATTGTTGTTTTCATGTTGGCCCCGAACTGGCTGGTGTGGGTTGAAACTGGCCAAAATCGGTTTCAAGGGAAAATCAGACCTGAAAACCATCAAAACGGTCTAAAATGATCAATTCTGCTCTAATTCTAATAACTATGACACATCTGACTAACTCTATCCCATCTTTCCAAACCATGCAACCTGGGTAGAGATATTGCATTCAACAGTGGGCGTCATTGTCAACGAATCCTTGTAGTTTTCTCTTCCTGATGAGTACTAGTGACAGGGTTGTTGCATTCTCTCACGGAGAGGGAGTTGACCTTGATGTTACTCTTGCCTCAAGATTCCCTCAAATAGAGGGAGGTGCCCTTGCCTAGGTTGTTGCTTTCAGTTGCCAGAGGTTATGATGTGCATGAGAGGGATTCTTATGTTCACAGTTTGATAGTAACCCTTTATGGGTTGTTACTTTTACTGTGAGCTTGGTATTTAAGGATCAATGAGTTGAGATGTATGCAGATTTTTATCTTGTTTTTGATAGATCTAATCCACTTGTCTTAGTATTGCTTGGAGATGTGATTATCTTTGTAGGATGTGCTGAACAACTTTCAAAGTGGTGCCAAAAGATTTTGGCCCACGTTGTTGACTTTAGGCATGCTGGAGTTTTGACAGGTTACTATTGATGTCTTCCTTGTTCTAAAGTTATTTCAGAGTTCGGCAGAAAGCAGTGATACAGGGTTATGTTCCTTCAATTTCACAAAAGGTCACTGTTCTTTTGGAACTGGGAGTTCAAGATGAAGAGGAAGTAGCTTAGTTTGATGGTCTAAACCAAGTTTATTTGATTATATTCTCCTTGCAAGTTCACCATCCAAAGGTTGAGTTGGAAATTGCTTGGTTGATTGCCTAGAGAGAGATACACCTTTGTGAGTTGTGAGAGTGAGTCTCACGGATGCTCGCAAATTAGTTATGATGTTGCTGTCATGATGGAGGAGTATTCTTCCAACTTTTTGGAGGCACGGGAACTATAGGTTGTAGATTCAGAGGGAGTTGATTAGTGTTACAAAAAACATTTTTTTCTTAAAAAGGGAGTGTTAGCTTTCGGGATTAATCCAAAACTGTTTTACCCTAGCAAGGACAATGCTAGGTCTCTTAGTCCCTTGGTGATGCTTGATGGACATATAGATGGCTTAGTTTGAGTGGATGCTTGACCTTCGATGGATTTGGTTTTGGACCTTCCAATCCAATCGTCACGGTGGTTGATGGCTTTCACGAATATGTTGCTAGCTAGGTTGCACAAAACAGGGAAATGTTTTCAAGTTTCCGAAACCGGGATGGTACGAAACAGGCCCCCAAAAAATGGAAACGTCTGGGGAAACGCCGTATATAAAAAAAATTAAAAATATATATATGTATATATAGTTTTTTTTAAAATAAGACATTATATTGCAAGAAAAACATAATGATGCAAAAAAAATGCAATAACAAAATGCAATAATGATGCAAGAAAAACATAGAAAATGCAAAAAAAAAAAAATTGACTTTTTGGGGGCCCATGGCCTCCTTTTTTTTTTCTTATTTCACCTCAAAGACGTCCGAAACGTCGATCGTACGGGCCGGTACGGCCAGGAAACGTCGTCGGCCGTACGGGCCGGTACGGCCAAGAAACGTCGTCGATCGCCGACGGCGTTTCCTGGTCGTACCATACCGGTTTCAGGCAGGAAACCGGGGGGGGGAAGGTGTTTCCTGCAACTTAGGTTGCTAGGGATTTCGAATGGAGGGTTTATCCTTGCGTCTATTCACACGAATTTTGTAGTGGCTTTTAGAACAAACACAAATATTCCAACAGACTTGCTCAATTCGGGCAGACACTTATTTCGTTTTTGGATTTCTTTGTTTCCTTTTTGTGTACTGATTACACCCTTGTTCCTGCAAAATGGAAATGTACAGGGATCTGGAAGGTCACTGTGGGTACCAGTAATCGCGTGGATATCACTGTGGGTACAAGTAATCGCATGGATACAATAATGAATTAATAATTCCTCCCTTTAACTTAATTAACCCGTACTGATGTCTAATGCCAGTGTAATCCTATAATAAAGGTAATTCAAACTTTTCTGAGTTACTCAATATCTATGCCTCCTTGGAACATGCAAACTAATCTCGATAACATATATATGTTACATTGGTTTTCGGGACGGGGGGACACGTCCCTAGGACGGCTAGAGCGCACCCCCAAATTTTTCAGGGGACGACAATGATATATATATATATATATATATATATTAAAAAGATATTAAAATTTTAAAATTCACCATAACATTTGTAGTTGCTTCAAGCTTGTAAGCATAACAAACTATACAATATTGTATTATGCACAGCCCTTACACTTGCCAATTCTGAAAAAACTCGAGCAATTTAAAAATGGGTCGAGTGGCATTTCATTATTGGCTGCTAGACAAGAGAAAAATGTAGTTAAGCTTTAGGAAACTTGAGCAAAATGCAGTTTAGCTTTAAGAAACTTAAGTGAGAACTATCTCTATAGCAGTTTTTCTTCCTCATATTTCTTGTTAATGATGATTATGTTAAAACATAAAAGGAATTCCCTTCTCAATAGGTTTTGCAGATTTTTATGGCTGAATTGAAAACCACTATAAAACACTTTGGTTCTATAAAAAGATTAGATTCATATTTCAGATTAAGAAGGTGATTGAATATGAATTTACTCAAACATTTAGTACCCAATCGAAGTCACTACTATCTGATTGTTTTCACAATGCTTGAGGTTGGGATGGTGAAATCACTAGACTTGAATGACTCCTAGAAACCCATGTACAATATGTAAAAGCAAAGACGACCAGAAAAATGAGAAGAACAATAACAGTAACCACAAGGATCAGCCCTTTAAAATGTTGCATTTCCTGTTTTTTTGACACGGAAGCTTTGCTTGTTG
This sequence comes from Picea sitchensis, assembly GCA_010110895.2. Taxonomy (NCBI): domain Eukaryota; kingdom Viridiplantae; phylum Streptophyta; class Pinopsida; order Pinales; family Pinaceae; genus Picea; species Picea sitchensis. The sequence continues at coordinate 48,655 of SNQJ01S0036442.1, forward strand.
TAGCGTTGTTGCTAAAAATACAATATTTAAATCACCAAAAACCCAAATCAAAACCCATCATACAAAACCCATGTTTTGAGCTGCAACTTTTACAACAGATTTAGATTCAATGCAATACAAAAATAATGGATGGGAAAAATGATTTTATTGTCCAATCATCAATTTCCATGATTATCAAGACTAAAGATATATGTTCGAAATATCCCCGAAATATGCCCAAAAAATCCCTAAAATATGTCAAGAACATCCCCGAAATCTGTCTGGAATGTCCTTGAAATCTGTCCAGAACATCTTGGGGACAGCCAGCAAGTCCTCGAGCCCCCGATGGAGTCCCCAGCAATTTGGGTAAGTTTCCTAAGGGTCCCCGGAACGCGAGAACGGATCCTCGTGCAACATATATATCCCGAAAATCGAGCAGATTTATCTAGTTTTTTTTTAATGACCAAAAGCCAATGGCAGTCAAAGACCTAATAAGCAACGAAACTCTGGTAACTTCGTATCCAAAAGTTGGATTAAACTGCCTCTGATAAGAGCATGGCCAAAGGTCGTGTTGACCACCTATTTCAACTAGGGGTCAACTCCATGTACCTGATGGTGCAACTAAGTTTGAAGACTTTTGGCTTAGTACGGAAAATTTTGCCTCCTGCACGTCTTTCTGTAATCGAAATGTCTGCTCCCCTGCGTGGGATAATAATGTAATGAGTCAGCATGAGTCATATTTAGTTAGTTACCTAGGAATTTATCATTAGGGAAGTACTTTCATCGAGTGTTTTTTATCCTCAGGTAATTTTTAATTACCCTTGAGTTTTTCACTCGCAATAATCCTCCAAAGTGGTGAAAGGCGTTCTAATGATAGAGCCCAATGGGTGACTAGGGTCTAAGAATATTGTAAATGACCATGCTAGACATCTTCTAGAGTCTTGCAGAATTCCGTCGAGTTTTAATAGTTTTTTTAATTTATTAAAATTACCCATTTTATGGTAATTTTAATTAAATTTGATGTAAACATGTAAAAATTTGGTCCTAGGGGATTTTGATAGGGGTGTGAGTACTCAAAACAAATGGCAAGAGACCCCCTACACCCTTGGACCAAGTTTCAACTCAATTAGACAAGGTTTGCTAGGTCATTGTCCATGACGAGTCCAAGTCAGTCTAGAGTCAGCAATTAATTGCTTTAATTTGGCTAAGTAAAAATGTCAAAAATTGTAAAATGGGAAAAAAGACATGAGAGAGAGTGGGAAAGGTTTCCTAACCTTTTTCCTCAGTTAGGAAAGCAATTTTCCAACTTAATCAACCCCCCATTTCTTAGCCACAACTTCAAGTGACCATCTCCCTAGAGAAAGTGCGCCCCCCTTGCTTCACATCTTGGCCAAAGTAAAAAATTAAAGGAGGAAAGTGGCTAAAACCATTAGTGTGCCCCCTTGATGCCTAACTAAGTGATTGGGCGAGTGAAAAGTTGATTCCCCCCCTTCCTCACTCAACCCTCAAACCCTAACACTACCAAAACCCTAGAAAGTGTGCCCTCCCTTGGAATTGACTCTTTCTTTTGGGTGAGTGACACTTGGAGCTCATCCAAGAGGGTTCTCTCCTCTCTCCCAAGTATAAGAGAATGCCTACCCCTCCTCATTTTACACATTAATTCTCAGAGCAAGTTTATGCTGCCCAAATCTCTCCCACTCCTCTCTCTCTCACTCTCTCATTTCTTCTTGTAAGTTTTGTTGCAAGTATTTGCATGCAATTTTTATTGAATAAAAGGAAAGCTTTGGAGGAAGTTCATGGTGCATTGGGAGTCTTCTTGATGCTCCTCATGGTTTTTTGAGGTAATATTGTTGCCATTTGTGTTGTTTTTGCTTATAGATCTAATTTAGGAGATCCAAGCAAAGTATTTTGTTTGGGTAAGTTTATGGTAGTATTATTGTAGATTTTGTGAGCTATTTCTCATGGTATTGGAAAGTATTTTACAATTCCTATTTGATCTACTCACCTCCTCTTGTTTTCTGTAGCAAGATCTCACTTATATGCAGGTCACCAAGGGTTTGGAGAGGCAAATTTCAAATCTGGAAATTTGTTTGCTTCAACCAAGGGATTCTTCCATTATTTTCTGTTTTATTTTCTGCCATTCCCCTTCTCATTTGAAGCATTTTCTGTTCTAAAATAGGCTTAAATTTACATCTTTTATATTCAGATTTTTATATGTAAAATTTATGTTTATTACTAACAGAAATTTATAAGTGTCTTTTAGTGTTTTACAACATTTCCAGCAAGCATTTGCTTGTTGTTTTTTGCAGGTTCTTGCCAAAACAAGGGAAGGTGCTGCCCAGTTTGGGCCTCAAAACACTCCAAAAGAGCCTCCCAAGTAGGGGTTTCAAAACCCTCTTCTTTCATATTTTCCAAGTATTGTAAGCAGCCCAAGAGAGTCTTTTGGGCTTGCATTCTCTTTCAAAAGTTAAATTTATGAACTGTGTATATTTTCAATTTGCCTACAACTTGCATAGTGATTTGACCTTGCCAATCCATGCAAAATCGTAAGGCTAGATTAGTTTATTTTTTTGTTTTATGCATCTATTATTTGCCCCACTTGTCCTTAAGGCAAGGTTGTGTGGCTAGGTTTACTTGTTTATTGTTTCAAGTTAATATTTTATTTTCATACCCACTTTGGCACAAAATCAGTAGGCTTGTCCTCCTCTTTGTGCCTTTGTTGAGGTTGCTAAGTCTTTACATTCATTCTTGTTTGTCCCACTTGTCTTTAAGGCAAGGTTGAGTGACTAGGTTTATTGCTTATTCCTTTTCAAGTCATTTCAATTTGTTTTAATATTGTGCCCACACCTTGCAAAGAGATTGGCTTAGCCATCCATGCAATATCGTGAGGCTAGGATTTAGATTTGCTTATTGCTTTATTTTCGAATTCATTTGCAAAGTAGCCACATCTAGACTAATTAGGGGAACAACTTGTTGATATTTGGAAGTAATCATATCCAGTAACTAGGCACCCAAACAGGTACAACTTTCACCATCAAAAAGGGTGACTTGTGGAAGCTACAGGGGGTGTAAGTCGGAGACGGCTTCGCGGCACTATGTTTCCTCCCTGCTTGAGCACCCAAGCATTCTGGATTACCTATGTAGCTAGGGGAAGACCTTGCTTGTCCTCCTTCTTGAGCACCCAGCAATTCTTTTGGTCAAAGCGGTAAGAGTTTAGGGGTAGACACATAGTCTAGGCTTGCATCTTCAAACCTCAATCCCCCTAACTAAGGAGAGACCTTAAAATTCTTCTAAAATCAACCTACAACACTTTCACAACTTGTGTGCTCTCATTTTCAGTTATCTTTATTAAGTTGTGGAAGTTTACTTTCAAGGCATTTACATTTTCATGTGTGTTGCTTTACAAGCATCGTAACTTTTCGAGCTAATTTACTTTCAAGTTGGGCGCATTTACTTTCATGCTATCTACATCCTAAGTTGCGCACTATCTCTCTTTGGGCAATTTGCTTTCAAGTTATTTTAAGTTACATCTTTCATTGTGAATATCTCATGCTTTTGGTATATTGGATCTAAGTATTCTTTATTTCCTTTGTATAGTTGTGTAATCATCTAACTTATTTCCTTCATTGTATACTTGTTCATGGTATATTTCATTTGTAGATTTCATTCATAAATTGTTTGAAGTTATATTCTTGATTCATTATAATTAGTTCATAATATTGTTTTGTATCATTGTGTATTTGTTGTATAATCTTAGTGACTCCATTTACCCATCTTTAGGCACTAGTCTTAATTGAGTTTGTAGGTAAAGAAGTTTGTTTGTCATTAAACTCTTGCATTGCATTGTTTGATTGTCATATAGGTTAGGTCTCCCTAAGTCAAGATTTAAAATTAACTCCTTGAACACTTAATCAAATTAACTTAGTTAAGTAGGGTCTACCCCCCTTGGCTTCCTTAGGAGTGAGCCTAGACGGAAGAAGTCCAAGTCGAGGTGACAGTGGGTTTGGACTTAGGCTTGTGCCTCCAAGGACACACCAAGTGGGTTGGAGACTTCTCCACGCTTGTAGGTGTGTATAAGGACGGCAACAGGTCGGGATCAGAAAAACAAAGCTCTGATACCAAATGTGACAGAACCAATCTGGTTCAAATCAAGAAAACCCAAAATATTTGGAACAATATAAAAAAATCCATAAGGATAAAATAATATATTGAATGTCAAATCCTACTAGTGTGATCGATTTCAATGGGCCTCGTTTTGCATGGCGACTCAAGTTTGAAACCCGCCGCTACCAAGAGGAGACACCTAAAAAATTCAGCCATGCTAAGGGTTGGTGTGGCCCAGGATGGGTGCGATCCCTGGGTGATTTTGACAGCTTAGATGCCCCTGGGTCGCGGTTTCTCAGCCACAAGTTAGTCCCGCATGTCACGGACACACTAGCAAACAAAAAAGAATAATATATTGAATAAAAATGTATGAGATATGACAGTGTATGATTACAAATTAGGGCCCCATAAAAATACCTAAGCAGGGGTGCCTTTTCTCTAAGAGACATGTCTTTTCATTAGGATGTCTCTTCAACAATTATTAATTATTAATATTATTTATTGATATTTGTATTTAATACAAACACTTGGATAGTATTGTTGATGTTTGTAGCTTTGGGTAGGTATTCTCAAATGGATTTGGTCTCAGGCATGTGAGAATCTTCGTTGACACCGGATTGCACTTTCATTTTGGTGAAAACCCCCTTGGATTGAAGCTTGGGGCTTCATGGGTCTGTTGATGGGCTTTGTGGGCTTGTGATGGGGGTTCACACCCACATGCAAGTCTAATTTGATGTTGAGTTTGTGGAGGGGCTTATAACTCAACATTAAAGTTGTATAAAAGGACATAAGATGTGAGAGTGATTCTCATTCTTCTTGATGAGAAGTGTGGTGACCGCAGCCAGCAAATGGAGGAGGCTGAAAGGCCTCAGATCTGGCGTTTTGTGTTTGTCTTGGGCCGGTTTCTTTGGTGAGGAGGGCCAAGTAGCACAGCAGCAATGGAGAGGTGAGCCGCAAGTTTGTGCAGGGATAGAGGAGGGCTCAGACAAGCAAAAGGATGCTGCCGCAGGCCTAGGACAGGCAGCAACAGGCAGCCAGGAGGCTCGGCCAGCCTAGGAAATCCAGCCGCAGGCCCTTGTGACAGCAGGGAGCCGAGGGAGGTGAGCAACAAATCTGTTGGTTAGATATTTGGGGCTGCTACAGCCACCCTAATAGCCACAGGTATGTAAGATTGTTACAGCGGTCTTAGGGCAGCATTGAGGGGCTGTTGCAGCCTCAGTTTGTGCAGACCTAAAACAGTGGCAGCAGGGTGTTTCTTGGACAGAGTTTTGGGTCTAACTCTGTGTGCTTACAGTGAGGTAAAGGGGGCCGAGTAAGGCCTGGTTCTTCTGTGGAGCAGTCATGGACTGTTGCTATTACAAACTGCAGTGAAAGGACAGTGGATAAGGCTGGAAGGACTCAGTCAGAGTTGTGTTAAGTTGCAGAGGCAGTGGAGGGTTTGGAAGGAAAAGGGTTGTCCTAACCCTCAGCCTCAGTGAAACAGCAAGGAAACCAAGGAGGGTTTCTGCAGTGGTTTTGTAAGTGTTTTGGTATCTTTCTTTTATGTAAGATTGGGCCATTGTCCCTGGTACGGGAGCCCATTGTTCTGGGTTTAAGAACATGTGATTTGGTCATTAAATTCCCTTGTAATTGTGCATGATCTAATTGCTGATTTTACTTTCCGCTGTGCTAAGTTGTTAGGCATATCAGTGTGTTTATGTTCACAGTTCAAATTGTATTTTCTGTGTATACTGTTGAGAACCTAGACCAGACCTGAGGTGTGTGTGCACCGAGTCTGGGTGCACTTCGAAATCTAACAAGCATACCATTGTGGAAGAGGGAGCATTGGACTAACAGCTTGTTCGAGATAACATCATCTTGGAGGCAGGGTGTTAAGCCCAATGAGGATCATGCTTGGAGGGTATTTCACATTGGGTGTTGGATAAATCCTAGTTTGACACATGTACATCCTTGTATTGTAGAGTGTTCCACGTGAGATTACCTTGTTGGTTACTTGTATGGACTTATGTCCTTGTTTTTATGTTAGCCTCCCTCAACTGCTCTATATATCTATGTTGCAGGAAACGTGGGTTCTGGCCCCATACCACACCTCGAAACATGCTGAAACACATTTGGTACACAATGGAAATGTATGGAAACGTGTATCATGAATTGGAAACACCTAATAAAACACCATGTCACATTTCCATACCGTTTTAGGCTAAGCAAGGCATATTTTACATTTTTTCTTAGGCATTTTTTACTAGGACCTAACCATGTGGACCGACCTGGGTGTCTTGAACTCATCCAAATCCCAATTCAAGGCTAATTAAAGGTCAATAAAACTTCTAGAAAGTGGACTTTTTTTATAAAGAGCATTTGCCTCTCATATTTTCCTCACACCGTTTCAGCAAAGGTAATTCTACCAAGAGAAATTTTAGTCTTTTGGGAAGCTACAGCTAGCATTTCATGGTGTTTTGGGTAGCTACAACCTCTCGGCCACCATTTCATGTGTGTTCACTGTTTACATAAGAAACAAGCAATTTTGGTTTTTTGGGCAACTACAGCAACCATTTCCTGTGTGCTTAGGTGAGCAACAAGCTTTCTTGGTAGTGTTTTCTTCTATTATCATTATTTGTGTGGAGTACTGTTGACATCATAGGGTTCTAATCACATCAGATGATTTTCAAGTTGAATCACTCGAGCCTTATTAGGTTTCCAGAACACCTTCTTAAGAGAAGTCCATTGTTATGTATATAAAAATAAATATTATTCATAAATATATATACCTAAACTAGAAAACTTACGATATTACTTATTAAAAGGTGCATCACATAAAGACATGGCTTTATGTGAAAGGTCATCTTGAGGCCCATAAATGCATAAGTCATTCATCATTTTAAATCATCATCTCTCATTTTTATTCAATATAATATTTTAATCCATGTGGATTCTTTTATGTTATCCCATTTATATTGGATATTCAGTTTATGAACCAAGTTGTTCATATTCAGGAAATGAACTTTATTCATTTCATTTAGTATCGGAGCCAATTATGAATCCGGCCTTTGGCCACCTTTTTTCAAACCTTATCTGACCCAGCTTTTGGCCACCCATAATTTTTTTCAAAGTTTCTTTGTTCATCATGTCTTTGACCACCGTCGACTTTTGGCCATTTTAAAACTAAATAAACCAGTCCACTACAAATTTAAAAAAAAATCAATCTATGTGTTCCAAGGAGGCATAGATACTAATTAATTTGAAACAACTACAGAAGCCAAGATTTCATATTTAAACAGTTTCAAATTGAAGAAAAAAATTCCGCTACAATTTGAAGGCTGATTGTTGCCAACAATTATTTATATCCGAAATTACAAGGAACAAAAGTGAACTAGGAAAAGCAATTTTCTTGTAGATCGTTCACTGGAGAAATACAAAGAGAGAATTTTAATCGGATCTATCACTGTTAATGGAATAGCCACCTTCAAAATCAGACAAGCACCATACAAATCCACTATCACCTAGCCGTACAATTCCTTACACTATCACATCTGCAATTCTTCCTAAGAATTGCTCATACACTGCCGAATCTCTCTCGACGATACTCGTAGTCCATACACACCATCACAAGGTTGAAATTTCAAAGTTCATGTTGTGGGTATCAAAATCTCGTAGAGGGGCATGTCCAAAGGTTAAAGGTGCGACCATTGATAACATAACATTAAATATTCATTATATTTTTTAATAGATCGAATTTTAAGGTTGGGCTATATATAATAAAAGGAAATAAAGTCCTATAAGTCAAAAAAGGAAAAATGGAGTTATAACACAATTTTTTTTTAAAATGCATTGATTTATTAAGTGAGTAAGTGGGTATCCATTATAAAAGAGAATAATATTAAATTTTGAGGGTGAAAAAAAAAATAATGGATTTTAATGAAAACAAGAAAGGAAGGTTTTTCTATAACGGTCTTCCAACCTCATGCTTCATATTATTAAAATTCAAAGGGAGTATTCAAGAAAAAAGTATTAACATCATTATTGGTGCAAATCATAAAGAAAATCACATCAACGTCGACTTCAGCAAACAATTATTAATTCTAGAGCCAAGTATAATCGGAAAAAAAGGCATTTTTGGCGATGAACATGAAATAAAGGATTTACAAGTAACAATTGATGGTTATAAATACATATCCCAATTCAATGTTACAACTCTGTTTATAAAATAGGTTGACATAATTCTTAGTTCAACTTGGCTAGAAACACTGGGTACCTTTATCTTAAACATGGAAAAATAGATTTTGACGTTCTACTACAAGAAGAAGAAGATAATATTGCAGGACATTACAATGAAGTCATGAGTAGAAGTGCCCTCATTAGAAGACCTTAAAGATATCTCAAAGATCATCCTTCAAGATAATCAAAAGTTAGTACAAAAGATGCAAAAATAAGTTGAAAAGCTCATCACTGATAAAGATAAAGAACTTCTCGCCTTACGAATCATAGTCAAAACTTGATCACACAAATTAAGAAGTTAAAAGGTGACAAGAAGTTGCAACAAGAAACGCTAAAGCAACTTACCAACAAGGAATCACTAATTGATAAAGAAAAAATGACAGACCCCATTGAAATAAAATAGCCATTCCATGAGTACTTGCTAATAGAAATTCAATGATCAACAAAGTGACTCAGGTGTATGAAGAAGACATAATACCAAAAGTTAATCAAGAAAACACTACAAGTATGGGAAGGAAGGATTAGGTTAAAACGACACCTTATCAACATCCAAATCACAAAAGTCGATACTTTAACCAGACAATGTATCAACATTGTTTGACACAAAGATAATATTCAAACTATATTCCGAAGAATATTAATTCTAGTACAATCCGGTCTCAAAGTAGAAGTCATCCTGGGAATCACAATACAATAGGTCCTTTTCAAGAACCCTATAAATGCACAATTCCACGGAAGATTGAATTAGGGTGGTTAGACCATTTTACCATTCAAGAATTTTGCTCAACACTATGAAGATCATATCATCTTGTATCATGATAAGTCATCACAATCATCACAACTTCAAAGAACAGAGAATCATGAGAAGTCGTTACAAATCAAAACAAGAGATAAAGTTTTTCTATTAATATGCTTTGAGGACTGTTGACCGCCTATTCAACTAGGGGGTCAACTCCACGTGCCATGAAGATATGCATCATCAGATGCAAATATGTCGAAGACAGTTTGGTTCTGCTGGGCAATTTATGCCTCTAGCACTAAATTTTGTAAACGGAATTTCCGCACCTCTGCGTGGGTTAATAATGTAATAGGTCTTCATGGTCATAGTTAGGTCAGGTACCTTGGGATGTTTTCAATGGGAGAGTTCTTTTCACCGAGGGTTTTTTATCCTCAGGTTATCAATTGGGTTTTTCAGCCTGGTTGATTTCCCATGAGTTTTTCCCTCACACTTGCAATAATTCCACCAAAGTGGTGAACGGCGTTCTAATGGTCTCATCCTTTGATAGCTATTGTTTAGGAATGATGTAAATGACCATGTTAGACATTGTAGAAAGTTTCGCGGAATTTCGTCGAGTCTAGATAGGTTTTTTTTAATTAATTAAATTTAATTAATTTTCTTAAGGTTGGGATTTTAATTATTTAATTAATTAATTGTTTTTGAACAATTATTGTAAAAACTAGGTCCTTGGGCTTTTGATAGGGGTATTTGTGCTCAAAAGAAATGGAAAGACACCACCTACACCCTTGGACCAAGTTTCAGCTCAGTCGGACAAGTTTTTCTAGGCATTTATCCACCCGGAGTATCAGTCAGTTAAAACAGCAATTTTAATTGCTAAGTATGACATTGTCGAAATGTCATTTTTGTAAATTTTGAATTAATGGGTTAAATGTTAAAATGGAAAAGGGCAAGATGGATGATACCTAACCTACCCAACCACATCCTAACCTTTAAACACCCCCTTACACACTCACTCAACTAAACACCCACGCCCCTAGGGGGATTTGTGCCCCACCCCCGCCCCTCCCCCCCTCACATAAAAACCTTTGAAATGTCATTTAATTGATTGTGGGGCCCCTCCCATGAGTAGTGCGCCCCTCCTAGCCTACTACCTCACCTATGCTTGGTCCCACACACCACTTAACTCATCCAACTCATCAATCCATGACTAAAACCCTAGGTGGTGCGCACCCCTCCTTGAGATTCTCTCCCTTGCTTGGTTTTTGACACTTGGATCTCATCCAAGAGGGGTGAGTTTGCCTCTCCAAGCTATAAAGAGAGCCTCTCCTCACTCATTTCTTTACCATTCTTTGAGCTAGTGATACTATACTGGAATTTTGCCCCACTCTCTTGCTCTCGCCATCTTGCCATTACACTCATATGTTCTTGAGAGTCTTGGAGCAACTTGTTGCTGCAACACTCTCACTTTGGATTAATAAAATTTTGGAGGATTTTTGGATCACCAAGAGTATTCTGGTTGCATTCTTCATATGAGGTGATATTGTGGTATTTGAGTTCATTTGGGTAGTGTTGAATAGATCTTGAATGAAGTAGTTTATTTGGGTAGATTAGCAAAGAGTAGTCTTGCTGATTTATTTGTGTTGGGTAGCTAGTTTCTTAGAAGTATTTCAAGTATTTAGCTTATCCATACACATTATCTATTCTATGCTTCACTATTTGTCTTAAGTTTTGCAGGTTCACTTCAAGGGATTGTTGGGAAAGCTTCAAGGAGTCTTCCCTCAAGCTCTACATAAACTCCTAGTTTGTTTAGTCCTATATTTCTGTTTCATTTCATCATATATTTCAGTTAGCTAACCATCTTAGATAGGTCAAATAATTTTACATTTCATTTTGAGATTTGTGTGAAAAAATTCTACGTAAAAAACAAAAAAAATCTTGACTTTGTTGTAATTTGCAGCATTTCCAGCAAGCATTTGTTTGCTGGTTTTTGCAGGTTCTTACCAGAAACAAGGGGATATGCTGCTCAAATCCACCCATACAACACCTCAAAGGCTTCCTCGATAGTTGGGTAACATTCTTTCTTCTATCTCCCTTCTATCCTATCATTGTAGCAAGCCCCCGGGAAGTTCTCTTGAGGCTTGCATTCTCTTGTATCATTTTTGCATTCTTGTATTTCATTTCAGCAAGTTATTATTGCCTACACCTTGGGAGAGTGATTGGCTTGGCCAACCCCCAAAATCGTTGGGCTAGATTTTAGATTTCCTTTGAGCATTTTTTATTTCTTGCCCCACTTGTCCACAAGACAAGGTTGTGTGGCTAGCATAATAATAATCGTTTAAGTCTTTTTTTTACAACCCTCTTTGGCACAATATTGGTAGGCTTGACCTCCACCTTGTGCCATTGTGAATGGTTTGTTATTTTCAAGTTTTGCTTAAAATTTAATTGCCTACACCTTGGGAGAGTAACCCCCAATATCGTATGGCTAGATTAGTGATGTGATGATCATGTGCTAATGGTTAAATAATTTGCAATCTTTTTATGCTTTGGTTATACATGCACTAAGTCGTAGCTTAAGCCTTTGAGGCACATATCTTTACTTGTTTTAAGTTTCTTATACTTCATGCATAATACACACATGTTCAAATAGTATGTCTTAAAGCAATTATTTTACTTTGTGCAAGCCTCTTGTGTTTTCAAGTTCTCATCTCATTTGGCAAGTAAATGGTGTATGGTTGATTCTATTTTCAGCAATTACTTAAGTCTTTAGCTTGTTTTTTCATGGAATAGCTTATGTGTTTAAATGGTTTAAATCTCAAGAATTGTTCATTTTGACAAGTTATTCTTGCCCTCTTCATGGTACATCTTTTCATATAATTAACACATGTTATGGGTTATCAAATAATGATGTGAATGCCTCTTTATTTTTCAGCTTCTATTTACAAGTTCATATATATGTGTTTACATGCTGCAATTTCATAAGTTATAACACATTCACAGCAGTCACTTTAAGTTTCGGTTTTGGGCTTAAATCATATTTTTTGGGCACCTAAAAGTCATCTAAAATACTCATAACACATCTTAAAACTTACCCATAAGTCAAAATAACATTTTAGACCAACTAGGGAAACCTAATTCCACCATCTTCACCATCTAAAACGGGTTTGAGGAAAACAACGGAGGGTAGTGGCAGGGGACTGTCTCGTGGCGCACCAGGTGTGTGTCCTCTCCGGGAAGTACTTTTACTGCAGGGCTGACCGTGAAAGCTAGGGTGGGCCTCGTTGCCTTACTATCTTGAGCATCCAGCAGTTATTTGGCAATAGGAGGAGGAGGATTAAGGTTCAACACTTAGTTAGGGGGAGGGCAAGTAAAATTTATCAAATCTTTAAACAACTCCTAACCACTTAGTCTCCTAGACAATCTTTACTTGGGCATATCTTTTGATGGTTGTTTAGAAGCCTATTTTGCAAGCACATTTACTTTTATCAATCTTTTATGCTATCATGTGGTTGATGATCTAAGTGTTAGATCTTTGAAGTTTGGTTTGAGCATTTATCTTCCAAATATTTTATCTTTCAATCTATGCTCTTGTGGTGTGATTCAAGAAGAAGTTGTGTATCCCATTTGGAGGCATCATCTTTTCAGTCTTGAGTGCTTTAGTGGTTGCCATTGAAAAGCAGTCCAATAGAGTAAGTGCTCTTGGGGCATGTTTGGCTTTATGTGAATGATCTAAATGTTTTGATATCTTGTTTCCACATTTAAGCATTTTAATCTTGTCTATTTGTATCTTTTGTAAGTATTGTGTATCCATCTTCATTGTTGTGAGTACTTGTATATTTTTGTGGAATAGTTGTAACTTTGTAATCATTGTAATCTTTTGTAATTGAACCCCCCCTCAAAACTTAGTTGACCCCTTGCCCAACATTTAGGCACTAGTCTTAGTTGACATGGGGAAGGGTTTGCTTGTCATAAATAATCTTGCACTTTGCATTTGCTACCTTAGCATCATAGGTTAGTTTTCCCCTTAACCTTTAACAAATTAAAACCAACTCCTAGAACTTCAAAGTTAAATCACATCTAGTAACTAGGGTCTACCCCCCTTGGCTTCCCTAGGAGTAAGCCTAGAAGGAAGAGTTTCCAGTCAAGGTGACAGTGTGGACTGTGAACCTAGGCATTGTACCTCCAAGGACACACTAAGTGAGTTGGACTTTGCTCATGTTTGCAAGTGTGTATTAGGACGGCAACATCTTTGGCGCCATTGCCGGGGATAAGTCATTTATCCTTGGTCAAAATGACTTAACTTAATTTTTTAAGAACTAAATAATAAAAACTTTAGTCCCTAAAATTCATTGAACTTGTATTGGTTGATTTTGTGTGGTTCCTTTCCAAGTGGCGACTCCATTGAACAAATCTACCTCTTGTACCTAATCCCTCTGATTGACATAAAACATCTTTAACTGCTGAATTAGGCACATAACAAATCACCTTGGAATATCCAATGAAGACTCTAAAGTGTTTAAGTGACTTCACCAAGGCATATGCTTGTTTTTCAAACATAGGATATTTTAATTCTGCATTTTGCAAGGCCCTACTCATATATGCAATGGGTTGCTCATGGCCTTGATCATTTTTCTGAAGTAATACACCAGCAATAGT
>SNQJ01S0036443.1:11124-21889 GCA_010110895.2 Picea sitchensis
TTTATTCATATGTGGTTCCCCTTTTCTTGTTGAGAAGCATTTCAGTGCTTTCTCGGGGATCCCTGGGCAAAGCATCTCGAAGGTTTATATTTGATTCTTAACTTTTTCCAGCTACATTTCTCCATTGGGACTTTATCCCCTTCTTCCCATGAGGTAAGGTACAACCCTTTCCAAGTGGATCCTTCCCCAATTCCAAAAAATGTGGATAGATGGAGGGGATAAAGATGGAAAATGGTAAGTATGGAGGGAATGGGCGATGACTCTTCAGAGATCCATTAGGTAACAAACTATCCTAAAGGGAAACCAACTTACTAGGGCACCATGTGACCCTCCCAGGTTTGAGCAAGGTAAAGAGCATAAAGTCAAGCAAACATTATGAAATCCAGAAAGATTCAATGCAACATGTTTAAATGTTTTCAAAATCAGAGTGATACTACCATGATACGTAAACTTATTACCTCATGGAGAAAGACTCATTTCCATATCAGGACCAGGTCGGTGTGATGGATAGTGTTGTCGATGGTATGTGGGATCTGACCATGGAAAAAAGGGGCCCTTCGGGGCCATGCTCAGGTTTTCTGGCTCTTGACACTCCATGTCTAGGACCTGTGGGCCTCAAGACATGATCTCCTTAGTTACCCCTAGGTTTGGGGGTAACATATGGCTCCAACTCAGGGACATGTGTTGACCGTAGAGTGCATGAGAACCTCAACATCTCTGGTGTGACCTATTCCTGCTAACACTCAACATAAGATGTTAGTAATACCTGGGGTGGTGCTATCACTCCTTGTTCATACATTATGCAAAAATTGAAATTGAAATCAACTATCTAATCTAAAACATAATCATGAAAATACATATATACAAGTGAGGAAAACAATTTGAAAAGTGCAACTACAACTATGCTAATATACAATGCAACAGTATACACAATGAATGCAAATGCCTATCTACCCTACCTCACCTACACTTACCTGTCAAATGCTAGGTATAATCATTCAACCAGTACAACTACACTAGCAATGTATCATAACACCTTCCTCTCTGTTTCATCATAAACCAAAACAATGACAAGTTAAGAAAAAAACAAACATGAGTTAGAGCATGTATTATATCATAGGAAGTTGTAAAGTCTAGCTCATGGAGGCAGGAGGGAGGGCCAAAATCATTCCAAGTCACCCTTCCAGAAAAGTGATCAATCCATATCACAAAAGAATCGTGAGAGGGAAAGGAGTCAAAGGGATAACTAAAAGAGTCTGAGGGTTGAATACCTTGGATGTCATCACTCCCTGGGGTCTGAAAAGGGATTAACAAGAATCTAGAGGGCAATTGAAAACTTCTCAGGGGAAAGCTGAAATATTGAGATAATAAACTTCTTAATGAATTCAACCTCCCCTTGAATTCTAACGGAAATTTTTTCCCTAAAGAAAAATTGAAACAAGAGCCATGTTCCCTAACTGCATCCTTAATGACATAACGAGGTAAAGCAATCAGAGGGATTTGGACAACCTTGTCACAAGTATCCTACTTCAGGTAAGCAACGCCCTCACCTTTATCAAAATTTGAGCACAACGATGGTTGATAATCTTCTTCATAGAACAAATCTAGGTCCTCAAAGGAATACTCATCAAAATCCTCAAGGTATGACTGAAAATCATCAAGAGAACATTGCACTGGGTCATCCTTGGGTGCTTGGAAAACTTATGTAATTATATCATCATCTTGTTTCCAAATGTAAAAATTATTAGGAACATCATATGATTGTTGTAAAGGAAACAAATGGAAATGAACCTCCATATCATAAATGGTATCCTCATCAGAACCAATCACATCCCATTTACATCTTCCAACATTCATGAACTCGTCAATATTATAAATTACGTCCTTACTTTTATCATAACATGAAGGATTTAATACATCCAAGGGATCCTCTAACACTGCTTCAGCCTCCAAATCATAAAATAAAGCATCATCAAAATCTTGGAAAAGGAAATAACTTAACGTTTTAACTTTTTCTTGTGCAGGAGAGTCAAAGGCTTCGATGAATTCATCAAAAGGAAGATCAGATATCAGTACATCATCCCTATGATTCACCTCTTCAATTATATCTTCGCCTTTATCACAATATGAAGGGTCTAGCTCACGCAAGGACTCCATTACTCCTTCACCTTCCGAATCATAGAATAGGGCATCATCAAAAACCTGAAAAGGAAAATGATTAACCTCATTCTCTTCGTCTTGTGTAGGAGGAATAGGACTTTGGATGGCTTCATCATAGGGAGAGGCACATATGAATATCTCACACTCTTTAGGTTCGTGTCCTTCATCCAGGTATTCTTTCATGGAATCATGAGTAAATTATTTCTCTTCGTCATGGGATTGGTACCCTTCATCAAGATCCCTCTCCTTAGCATCTTCCGGATCAATGTTTTGTTCCCACCTTTTGGAGATCTCAATGGACATTATTCTTTCTAGACTAAGAGTTTATGGGGTATCTTTGGGTTATCAATCTTGACTTGTGGAACAAAGAAATGTTCTACCTTCGATGAAGAGATATTGGATTCGACTTTCGTGGGCAATTCATAAGCTTCTTGGATTGTCCTTGGGATCCTTTTATCAAGCAAAAACTTTGATTGTCCCGAGAATGCCCTTATATAGATGACAAGGAGGAACTAAGAAACATGACAATGGATTCTATGGTGTTATTGTGACATCCTCTTAAAATTGGCATGGAAGTCCTTAATGGCCTCGTTCTCATCCTTCTTTATGTGCATAAGTCTTTGTAGTAACATGTTTGGATCCTCTTTGACATTCTATCTTTTGAGGAATACTTCCTCTAATTGATCCATAGATGTAATACTAGCATTAGGGAGGCTATCATACCATCTTATAGCATCGTCATGAAGAGTAGCAGATAAAATTTTCATTGCTAGGTCTTCAACATCATCACTGATAGGGTGGAGTTGAAAGAAGGCCCAAAAGTAACTCATATGGTCTTCAACATTTTCCGCATCACTACCAGTGAATCTTGGGAGACATTTTTCATACCTCGGAGGCATTTGTCAAGGGTAACCCAACATTTCACTCATATCCAAGGGTTTAAAATTACCTGGGTCCCATTGAGAAGCCATGGTTGGATTTATCATTAGTGGAGTCGCCAGATGATCCTTCAAGGGATTATCAAAAGGAAATGAGGGAATCACCCTCAGTGGATTCGCTAGGTAAGATTTGTAAAGTGAAGGACTTGAGAACAGGCTTACTGAAAAAGTGTCTTTGAGGAATATTGACTCAATGTTCCCTGGCAGTGGTGCCAAAAATGTTATTGCACAATATGTACTTGCCCAAATCCTAAAGGAAAGTAGAACGAGATTAGCGTAACATGAGGGTAACCCTGTCACTGTCACCCCAAAAGGATACCCTTTTCTATTTAGGAGGAAAAACCTTCTCCAAGGGAGACGTCCCTAGACCTAGTGGGTTGATGAAGGGAAATAAATGATAAGCAAACTACCCCTCTCTCTAGGTCACTAAAGTCAAGTTTAAGTCTTGAAGGATGAAGCAAAAGAAAGATAAAGTGTACCTTCCCCTTACAAATACAACATCAAGCATCAAAGGCAACAACAAATGATAATGATGCTTCAACAAGATAGTAAACTTGTGAATATATGTTGGCTATCTATGTATGCAACAAATGACAAGTAGATGATAGTGATAAGTAAATGATAACAACCGCAATTTGTATCAACAAGAATGCACTTGTGCAGACAATGTGAACAAGCATTTAAAGCATCAATTAAAATACTTTGTATTATGTGAGTTATCTAAATATATCAACCAACAATTGTATTTAAACAGGATGTCTAAATTAAATGTAACAATAGTAAAATAGAAGTAATGAAAGCAGTAAACAATCTTTAGAAATGTATTCTGCTAAGGAAATTGAACAAACACTTTAACATATATTGATAGTAACTTGCCTTGTACAAATTCTGGGATGTTCTAAGTTGGTTGGTAGGATGATATAGACTACAAACAATGGCTATAACAGTGAATTAGCAGAAGTAATTAAGTGGATGTTAGTATCTCTAAGCTAGGTTAGTTAACTAGTTAAAGTTAGTAGGGTAATCAAGTAGGAAACAATTTGGAGTTTGAGTTTGACGATACTTGTAAAAGAGTGAGGTTTGAATAGTTCCTTTCTAAGGGTAGTGGATTCAAGTAGGTGGTTTCCTTCCAGGTTGCTAACAAGTGATTTTGCACATAATGCAAGAGGGAGAAAGACCTAGGAGGAGTAGCACCTTAAGTCCTCCTAGGTTTGAACTCAAGAAGTGAGGAAGCTAGGGTGTAGGCACTTCTAGGCCCTAGCACGTCCTTCTTCTTGGATTTTTTATGGATGAAAAGTACTTTGCACAATAACTAAGTTTAAACCTCTAGAGATCTAGCACTTTAGGGCCCTAGAGTTTCACTAGTTACTAGATCAATTCAAAAAAACTAGGCAAATGAAAAGCAAGAAAGTTAGCACTTTAAGTTTCTTACTTTATGCATTAATTAAAACATGCAATTTCATAATATTGTATGAGCAAGCAAACCATTACCATAACCATTTACAATGATAAAGTAAAAATCTACGTACTTGCACCAAGAATAATCATGTAAAACCATGCAAGATTGCCACAAAACTTCATAAAATTTGTCCAAGTGCCAAAAAAGCAAGCCTTAAAGAGTAGCGCCCTCCTTATTTCAGCTAATAACCCTTAGCAGGGCACAAATTTCAGACCTCCCCTCTCCCAAGTGAGATATCATAAAATGAATGTCACTTTATGTTTATTTATACCAAAATTTGACCTTTAATTATTTTAGGTCAAAATATCAAGGCCGACCTAGCCAGTTTCTTACAAAATTAAATTATGGACAGAATAAAATAAATTTGCATGTAAATACCCTCCTAGGGGTGATGTCATTCCATTCTAGGGTAACATTGGACCTCTGTCATGGAACGTTGGGATCATGGTGTCAAATGTTGGGCCTCCAAAGGCCAAAACGTTGCCCACATGTGCCAATAACATCATAATTACCCCCAAGGTGACAACCATTACATGTATAAATGTATAGAGCTATATGGGTAACGTCCACAGCCTCTAGAGGCCAACATTCATGTGGGAAAGGCACAACCGCCTAGGTCTAGGTCCACCAAAGTGCCTCCAAAGGAAACTTCCTTCTTCTTCTTGGCATAACCCCTTCATCTTCATCCTTCCCCCTGTCTGGGGTTTCAACATCCATCAAATGGGGTTTGAGCCCTCATGGAGGTTCGAGTTAGTCATCTCTCCATGTACATGTTCACCGGGAATGGTCCTGTAAAGACAACAAGTACACTCTCCAGGGGTCCATAAGTCATAGACATCATAATACGTCAATCACATCTAATAATTAAAATGAACAAACATGTGCATTAAACCCCCCTAAACCTAAATGAATGCTCAAAAAGTTATGCAACTTGACAAGTCTAGGGTGTGGAATGGTCTCAGGGTGTCCTATTGGGACAGTCTCCCTTAAGTCAAGGTCATTTCCCCAGTGGAGCTTGATCCAAATCATGCAAGCGTATGAGGTGGAGAGGAGAAAACCTTTGGGCATGGGGTGCATGTGATAGCAGGGAAATGTAACACTCACCTATGGGTGCCTTTGTTGAGGGTGAGTTGCACCTTGTCATGGATGCAAATGTTTCCAAGCCCACTGATTTCCATTTATTCTTTTTATCTTTTCTTTCTTCTTTTAGCTTTCTTTCTTCATGCTGCAAGGAAAGAGTTGATGACCATCTCCATGGCTTGGTGACCATCTAGTGGCAGTATCACCCACAAACATTTCACAGAAATGAGAAGTCTGGCTCATGATGAGACCCCATTTCTCTTGGTCATGAAACCAAGAGCCACTACCCTGGCTTGGTGATCAGTTGGGTGGTAATGTCATACCGCTACATGTTCATGGTCATGATAGGCCGACTCATGATGAGACCTCCTATCCACCAATAAATGCCTTGAGTGTTTTATTCATATTTGGGCCCCCTTTTCTTTCTAAGAACCATTTCAATGCTTTCTCAGGGATCCTTGGGTGAAGCATCTCGAAGGTTTAAATTCGGCTCTTAACTTTTTTCCTGCAACATTTCCCCCCTGGGCCTTTAGCCCCTTCTTCCCATGAGGTAATGTACAAGCCTTTCCAATTGGATCCTTTCCCAATGCCCAAAAATGTGGATAGATGGAGGGGATAAAGATGGAAAATTGTAAGTATGGAGGGAACGGGCGATTACTCTTCAGATATCCATTAGGTAACAACCTATCCTAAAGGGAAACCAACTTACTAGGGCACCATGTGACCCTCCCAAGTTTGAACAAGGCAAAGATCATAAAGTCAAGCAAATGTTATGAAATCTAGAAAGATTCAATGCAACATGTTTAAATGTTTTAAAAATCAGAGCGATAAATACCATGATACTGAGACTTATTACCTCATGGAGTAAGACTCATTGCCATTTCAGGACCAGACCGGTGTGATGGATACTGTTTTCGATGGTATGTGGGATATTATCATCGAAAAATGGGGCCCTTCGGGGCCATTCTCAAGTTGTCTATATCTCGGCACTCCGTGTTTAGGACCCGTGGGCCTCAAGACATGATCTCCTTAGTTACCCCTAGGTTTGGGGGTAACAAGTAATAACAAAGACAATTCAAGCCAATAGAAAACTAAGCTCTACACATTTTATCACGAAAACTCAGGATAGCCTCTTTTTCACTATGCCACTTAGGTCGTTGAATTGGCTACAGGCCTCAATACAATTCTCAAGAAACTATTCTTTGGTTTTTGTATTGAGTAACCAACTCATTCTTTAGTTTGTATAATTAATATTGATGGCATATTAATTATCCTTGGTATCTCACTCACACATTAATGAGAACCCAAAAATATTGGAATAAATATTTCTCTACGCATGCTCAGACAATTGGACGTGGCACTTAAATATGCTTCTCACTATGCAATGCTAGGCAATGAGAGGACAAGCATTGGGAAACCTAGGAGTAAGGAGCAATGGTTAGAACACCAAAATGGGACGCATATGGATTCTTATAGTCACATATGATCACCATATGGTTGCATTTATCCCGTGGCAAATCTTAAACATCTAGGTAACGAGGGATCGACCCACATAGAAGGGTTTTCGGGCCAAGAAATGGAAAATCGACACAACAATTAATTAGAGCGCCCAAAAAACAATGGTAATTGTGGGCAACAAAAAAAGAGGTGTGCTTGGCCTCTCCTTGAGTTGGGATTCCCACGTAGGGATTGACAACCAAGGAAAATGCATGTGGGGAATTTCCTTCAACCAGGGTTCCCTCTTCACATTTTAGCAACAAATAACAATGTGTATGCAACAAAGGAATGACCATCAACAACTTAGACAATTCCAGAGAAAAAAAATGTGTAACAAGCCACTCATCACCCACAATGATTATAAATAGATGCACATAAGTAATTAATAGATTACTAGTGATTTTAATAAACTACACATGTGAATTTAAACCAGTCATTTGATCAACACACATAGAGGGAAAAAAAAACTCAACGAGACATGATTTTTAACCTGGAACCCAACTTGGGAAAACTAGTTGAATGGTGCTTAGTATATTCTTCTTTCTACAAGTTTTCCATATTTTAAAATGCTCTCTTCCTCCTTGGAAAAAAATATCCCTTTGAGTATGAGTGAACATGGAGAGATAGGGGATAAAGGAAGTCCAACGACCATGGCTCTTCACTTCCCATTCCTTAGCCTTCTCTCCTATATGTTTCCTTGTCTCTTTAATTATTTTCTTCAATTTTTCAGTTACATGTTCATTAGCCGTATTCCACGTTAACTTTCATTGCTTTATGTGGATTTCATAAAGTTGTTTAATTTTCAATTTGTTTTGAAGGTATTGAGTCTTATCCATTCTTTGGTTCGGATTTATTTTGGATCACTCCTCCCCATTGAGAGGCTTTTTGGTCTCCAAAATCTCTAGGAAACCAATCTGGATAAGTGTTGTCTACTTCTCTAGATCATGGCTCTGATGCTAGCTCCTGGCTTCAGCTCTAATTTTGGATCATGGCTCTGGCTCCTGGGTTTGGCTCGTGGCTCTAGTCCTCGGCTATGGATCTAGTTCTGGTTTTGGCTCGCTTGTTCCCGCACTGCAACACTCTTCTCATTGAGTCTCATCTTTGATCATTCTCTAAATCTGAACTCTAGACTCCACAGTAATTCCCATCTCCCTCTTTGGCTTAGAGACAATCCATCTCATCTACAAACAAAGCCAAGTCAAATGTTAGTTTGTTCAGTGTGTCCCCAATATGCTACAATCAGACAAAAACCCCTCAAGCATGGTTGCATTCCTCTACTGGGATCAATGGCTTCCTGGCATGGAAAACAACTCTCTAGTTCTTGCACATGTTTGTAACATATCTACTTTGGAACAATTAGACTTGGCCAAAAATAATTTAAGTGGATAGATTCCTCAAGAGCTCTCTAAATTATTTGAGTTGAGTGTTTTTGATGTTTCATTTAATAACCTTTGTGGTCCAATCCCAATAGGAAGACAATTTTCCACTTTTAATGTAAATTCATTTCAAAGGAATACGTGCTTACATGGGTGTCCTTTAGATACATGCAATGAAAATAAAAGAACAAAGGGAGAAGACAATAGTAGTAGTAAGTCTGGTAAGCCTAAATTGGGATGGCTTAGTAATCTGGATAAAAAGATGTCATTGATGGCTTTGGCAATGGGATTGGGGATTGGATTTGGAGGAGTAATTTTTGTTTTTATAGTGTGGGAGAAAGCTAAATGTTGGATGATGCCTCCCAAAAGGCTATAACCCTTTTATGGGGTTTATAGACTCCCTACATAATTGGGAACCTCTAGGAAGAGGCTCTACCGATTAAATGTATGGTGAATATCGTAGATTACCATGCTCATGAACAATATTGTAATATTCAGAGAGAAAATATATAAATATGTCAATCTGGTTGTATACTGATTGTGGATATAGATATTGTTAAATATTGATGTTTTATTATATATCATGAAATATAATTTATGATGTCTTTTTTTTTCATAATTTAAAGTGATATTTGTACTTATAAAATAATATTTGTATCTCAGATGGGGTGCTACACAACTCATCGTGCACATGAGCCGCCACCCAACATTGAAATCTATGGACACTTGGCTCTTCGATCCTTGTGTTGACGACTTAGGTGGACTTGTTTGGATGTGGCAAGGTCATTTCGCATAGGGCTCATCACATACGAAGGAATTTGGAAGTAGAGGAATGTTGCAGGCTCGCAGGGCGGAGGTTGGAAACCTTAACACCTGGTACAGGGAATTCAATGACCTCATAACGACCATGACACAAGTGAGGAGAGGGAATTTTAGCTAGCATAGGGCTTGGAAACAATGTCATTCTAGCATTGGCCTCTACCTAGTGTGCTATTGTTGTGGAAGGAAATTGGGAGTCTGTGTCTTTCATCTCCGAGAGTGGGTCTAGAATTCTCATACCAGAAAGCTTACCAAATTTTTTAATATCATGCCGTGACAAAGAGGCCGCCCAAAGCGAGGAAGAGGATCCCACATTTCAGTGGGTTGACCTATCTCCACGGTTGAAGGCATGGACAAGAGGAACTCTCACAGGAAACGGTCTAGGTCTCCCATAGGCAATTCAAGCAAGGATCAACAACAGGAAAGTGGACATACCCCGAGGCTGGGGCTACCAAATAGAATGGTTTGGCAGGTGGGGGTGCTCTCTTGGGTATGCCCTGAAATCCTTTCCGGGCTAGACTTCGTTTAAAATCCCACCTCCCAGCACCCACAACAGTTCTACCAGGAGCAGTCATGGAGCTCACTCCACAGGCAACTCAGTGAATCATGCTCTGGTAACATCAAATGCAGGCACGAGGAATGACAACAACATGGAGGATACCTAGCACATTTTTGACGCCCTATTCACTCTTCAACAATTGGTCTTCGGGCTTCACAACGAGGTATTTGATGTAAAATTTCGCATTGAGATTTTGGTGAAACATCTAGCCTTAGCCACGCCCTTCAATTTTACTCAAGAAGTCGTGACTTCTCCTATGCCAACGGAGGTGATGGTGCCTATCCTACTTCCTTATGATAAAAAATGGCATCAGGCTTTAAGGTTGCCAGGTTCTTCTTTGGATTTGGTCATGCAATTTTGTATATGGATCTTTTGTATATAACTATTATCAATGTTAAGGTCAGTCTACAGGTTACAGGTCTAGTATTTTTTTTTTATGACGTCGGATGCCAATCAGGTTATATGCCATCAATGCCACTCGACAATGTCTATTTTTCAGGTCTTATAGGTAGTACAATTGTGGACAAGCAACTAGAATGAAATCGGTTCCTAGCAATGACGACTTACGCTCTAGTGAACAATAATTTATTTGTAACAATTTTCTATAGCAAGTAATATATACATAACTTACTTACAAATAATAATAATAATAATAATATTTGTATAGTTATTTTATATAAATATTATTATTAATTAGATGAATTAATTAATGAATATATTTTATTGGATTTGCATCATAATGCCAACCCTTTAATCTTTTTATCAATGATTATTATTGCACAAACTTATAATATAGGTTTTTATTAACATAATAAATTTATTTAACAAAAATAATAAACTAGGATTATTTTATTTTGGTAAAATAAAGATAAATATT
>SNQJ01S0036443.1:33375-57114 GCA_010110895.2 Picea sitchensis
ATCTTTATCAATTGGTTTCCACTTGGACATCTATCATTCTCATCAATGCATATTCATTGTTCATCAATCATCAATCAATCAATTACTTGACATCAATCAATGACATAAACCAAACCAAACCATTTACATCAATGACATATGATCCGACAATCTCCCAAATAATCAATCCATTGGCATCAATGACAACATGATCCAACAGAGGCCAGGCCGGAGCAAAGACAAAAGGCTGACAACATGTTGGGCATCTCCACTTGATAGGCTCGCTTGAAAGGGAGTCAAAGAAAGCATCCAACCTGTGACAAAGGATGTCCTGATGAAAGAGCTGGTCAAAAACATCCCTTCTCAGTTCAAAAATAAATTGCATTTGATCCTCAAAGAAGCCACTTAGGGGGGGCGCCTCGGGTGCTATTTACACACTAGTATTGAGCTCTATATCTGGAAGAGCTACTTCTGGGACCTTGTATCCAAGCACTGAGGGAGGTGCCTCTTCCATAACTGGACAACTCCAAGTTTCCTCCAAGAACATGGTAGGAGTGACACCTACGTCTTGAGAGGAATTGAAGAGAGAATTATAAAAATCTGTAGAAGCTATCAATTGGGACTCTTGAGGAGACTGGGGATGAACCGAAGGGAATTCCTCTTCAATTAAAACTTGTTGCCAGTCTTCCCTATACCAGTTCTGAGCTATGGGGGGAAAATCAATAGAGGGAAAACCAATGGAGGCTGAACCAGGAAAAGGTGGCGGAGTTGTAGAAGGTGGGAGAACCTAGAAAAGACGGTGAGCCATGTAGATATAATAGGTCAGGCCTCACTTTGAATTATCCCTCTAGCGTGACATTGAGAAAGATAAATGATCAAAGGGAAAAAATGAAAGGAACAAGTAAATCGGAGAGTCGTAAGTGAAGAAAACCCCTGTAAGAGAGGAGGAAACCACCCACGGTGCTCAAGGAAACAATGGAGAACATAAACCATTCCTTGCCTTCGATAAATTACCCATTCCAGTCATGTTAAGTGCAATTAATATTGAATGTACGACACTCATCCTCCTCGTACCAACAATGATGTATCCCTGCGCTCGATCAACTCTGCACATTAAGTTTCCCACACAATCCTAGCACGCCTACGCATTCGCTTCGCTGATTCTCTGCATTAAAGTAAATGGAGGAAAGAAAGCGATGGCTAGCTGCATTAACATCACTAGATTCATGTGTTCTAGATGTCACCCCATCCGGTGGAGAATAGTCTCTGTGGGATAAGTCCATACATTGCAGTAACAATGGAGGGGTGGGGAGGAGGTTGGCATCAATATGAATGTCCTCTCCCATTAAAGAGATTCCTTCATTCGCTAGATTGTAAGCAATCTTGTTCCCTTATCTTCGGATATGGGAGGTAATGAGGGTGAGAGAGGGATGAAGGAGGGCATGAATGACTTCTAGAAGACCAAGAAGACGCCAAATAGGGGATAATTTTGTAGGATTAGATCCATTTATGATTTTAGTGGCTAATGAAATAATTACTTGAGAATCCCCTACAATAATCAACTGATTCAAATTGAGACTATAAGCTAACAGGATTCCTCTAATAAGGCCCCAAATCTCCGCAAAATTGTTGTAGTTGTACCCTAGGTTTCTAGCCATATTGTGCCTAATATGGCCAGTGTTGTCTCGGATGACCACCTCGTAACCTGCAGGTCCAGGATTTCCCTTAGATGCTCCATCAAAAATAAACTTGGAAAACCTTGTGGGAGGGTGTTGCTAGGAGGTAGGAATATGGATGAGAGAAGAAATGGGAATATGGTTGGAAATTAATAGATTGCATTGGAGGTTTAACTGCCATTTAGAGAGAATGCTTATTTCCTCGTGGTTGCATGAGAGATCTTCCTGGGTCCATTGTTGAGCTTGGATTGTTTCTTGTATGCTGTCATAGATCTTAGACCAGATAAGGGGAGGTAGTGAGGGCTTGGAGTGAAAACATCTCTTGTTTCTCTCTTTCCAGATCTACCAGACCACAAATCTTGGGAGCATTTTCCATACCCGATTTAGAATTGGATTATTGAAAGTTGTAGATCCGCAGTTCTCTATAGTGCTTATTATGATGTCCCTAGATCTATTTGTTTTCCTCATGATCTGTGATACTTGATCCTAGATTTCAACACTAAAAAAACATTGATTCAATAGACGCTCCATTGACTCCTCCTGTTGCTGACAAAGTTGGTAGATTGAGGGCCCAATGAACCCTCTCTTTCTGAGATTGTCCCAGGTGAGAATGCGATTCTAAACCAGAAGCCAAATAAATGTGGAAATTTTTGGCCAAAAGCGTGACTTCCATATAATCTGCCATATATTTTCTTTTGGTTGGCGGTGAATATTGGATTTTAGGTTGTATGCCTCTATAATTGTGAATGTACCCAGAGGCGAGTGGTCCCAATGTAAAATTTACGGGTCCTCCCTAATGCAGACCTTTCTCTGCATGGCAACGTCTTGCCAGGGTTGCATATCACAATCAGCTGGAATATTGAGATTGGTGGGGAGAACTTTCCAAGTCCGCCAAGGAGGATGGTGAGGTTCATCTATCCAAACATCTGTGATCTTGAGGGACTCCATATTTTGCATGTGATATTGAATATGACGCATACTATCCAATGATTGCAGAGGAGGCAATTGTTTCCATGAGTCTGACCAAAATAAAGCATCATGTCCATTCCTGATTTCCCATAAGGCATGTTCCTACATGAGGGGACAATTTCACCATGCTGCATTCCATATATTTTAACCTAATATCGGTTCATTTAGCCTGATAAGATGAGCCTCATTGATATGGGGGGCATATTTTTTCTTCCAAAGGCTTACCCATAATTCTATCAGGTACTTAAGCAAGCACCAACATATTTTTTCTCCCATAATACCATTTAACATGTTGGGATCCCAGAGTCCTAGACGTCCATTAAGCTTTTGTTTGTAGACTTTATCCCAACTGACTAGGGCCCATTTTTTCCTTGGATTGTGGCCTCAACAAAGAAAGTTTCGCTGTAGATTCTGGATAGATTTAATGACTGATTGTGGGGCTGCCAAATATAAGAAGAGATATATGGGGATGGCTTGGAGGACCGATTTAATAAGTACAATAAGCCAAATTTAGGGTTTTGAAGGTACAAGAGTTCAATCGATTGGAAAGGGACTGGAGGAGGGTATCCCAAGAGATATTTTGTGTTGTAGAATCTGATAGAGGAATTCCAAGATAATTGGATGGAAGGGAGATCCTGGGTATTCCCAGTAGATGAGAGATGTTTTGTTGGATAGAAGGAGGAGTATTAAATACTAAGAGATAACATTTATCGAGGTTGAAGGTAGTGTCAGATGTTTCATTGAAATCTAAAAGAATGGACTTGAGTTTTATGGCTTCCTACGCAGTGGGAGCACCCATCAACATGGTATCATCCACAAACTGGCTATGGGATGCAGCCAGTTGTAGACCATTCATAGGGAGACCTTGGAGAGACCCATCCGCAATGGAGGCAGTCATGTAACGGCCCAATCCTTTAGCCATGATGATGAAGAGAAAGGGAGAGAGAGTATCACCTTAATGAATGCCTCTGGAGCGGGAAAAAGGTTTAGAAGGAAAACCATTGACCAGAATGTATAAAAAGGTTGATGATGTAAGGTTAAGTATCCAATGGATCCATTCATTACTAAAACCAAAATCTAAGACAAAATATTGCATATACTTCCAACTAAGACGATCAAATGCCTTGGATAGATCAAGCTTAAAAAGCATACCTAGAGTTCGGGTGGATTTGAGTGAGTGAATAACCTCATGTACCAGTATAACATTGTCCATTATTTGGTGTCCCTCAACATAACCTAACTTCTCCTTAGATATGATGAAGGGAAGAATGGGCTTAAGTCTAAGAGGGATGACTTTGGTAATGATTTTATAGACCACATTGCAGAGTGCAATGGGTCGAAATTTTTTCGGCTAAGATACTCTTTCCTCCTTGGGAATGAGGGTGAGAAAAGTAGCATTGAGGGATGAGAGAACCCAACCAGAATCCATCGATTCCTCCACTAGCATCCAAGAATCCTCTCTTTTCATCGACCGATAGTAGTGGAAGGAGTTTGTTGTAAAGCTGTCTGGCCTTCACACATTTCACATCGACATTTCCTTGATGGTCTGGTCAACCTCCTCAATTGTGATGGGCCTCATGAGGGCTTCATTCTGTTCTAGAGTGATGATGGTTGGTATGTTCTGAGTTACTTTGTCGATGGCTAGAGTACGATAAAGGAGCGACTCTGAAAGAAGATCCTTGTAGTAGTTTACCATCTCGGTTTCTATCCCTTCATGGTCCACAATTGGGTTCCCTTGATCATATTCTAGCTTGGTGATACGGTTAACATACCCTCTGTGCATCATGGATCTATGAAATAATTTGGTATTATTTTCCCTTTCCTTGAGCCATTTTAACCTGGATTTCTATCTCCACAAAATTTCCTCCTTCTTGTATCTCTCCTCCAGTTGTTGTTTGAGTAGCTCCTCCTCCTTTCGCAAAGAATATGATTGTCCTTGTGAGATGGATTTTGGTTGGATTTCCTCCAGACACTGTTCTATATACCTCTGTGCTTGAAATATGTTGCCAAAGACATTTTTATTCCAATCTCAAAGTTGTTGCTTAAATATTTTCATCCTCTGTTGGTGTTAGGTATGTAAACCCCTAACTTCTCATGTAGGTAGAATAATATATTTCCATGTAATAAATGATGATACTAGTTAATAAGGCCTATTTAATAAATATGAACAAGTCAATGTAAGAGGACCTAATAAAAGATTCTGCTTCTAGAAATATCTTCCTTTAGAATGTTCTTTAGAAGATAAAATTAATATAAATAAGAGTAGAAGGTATGATAGGGACTTGTCTTGAGAATTATTGTAGGAGAGCTCTGCTCTACTGGAGGTTTCCCCCTCGAAGAGGCAAGTGAACATTTTTTCGTATCAATAAAGGTATTATTTTGGTTTTGTGGTTCCATATATTCTGCTACTATATTTTTGTTCTATGTTGTTATTCTACTGGTATTCACTGCAATATTTCTATTTTCTACTATTATAATAGATTTGGAGCCTAACAAGTGGTATTAGAGCACTTTCCTTGGGAGGATTTGTGGGTTATTTTTTTTCCAGGGTAGAGACGTGTTTAGACATATTTAAGCTACAAAGATCTATCATTCAGTGCATAAATCCACGACCGAGGAAGCATACACAAAGGAAATACAAGAGGTACTTAAGCTCACATTGTTGGACACCCTTGTAACCCCTATTGGTACCCCTTTGAGTGGGAGCACATCAGATAACACCTATATACTAACTTGTTCTTCCACATACCTCTAGTATATCAGGAGATCCCCTAGCTATCCTAAAACTAGCCATAGATCACCCGATCGGTCTCTTGAATGCTATAGTTCCATTGAGAACAACACTCGGGAAGATACTCTCTAGTACCTGGGTAATCAGGTAGTACGATTAACTGTACGGTCTAGCCTCCTTAGTTAGTGCCCTGATATATTGGACCGAGTACTATTGTTGGACCCCACACATATATCAGAGAGCTATAGCACAGGGAATTCCCTTATCTGTTGGAACCCTGAAAACCCTAACCCTTGGGAAGGAAACAAAATAGAAAAGGAACAGAGAAGATCTATTTCAGTGCAACCTTTCCTCTGACATTTGGGTTGCAAAAGTTACAAACAAAAAAGGAGCATAGAAGATCTATTGCCCTGCAACCTTTCCTCCTACATTCGGGTTGTGAACATTACTATACATTTATTTCATTTTTTCTGTTAAGAATTTGGGCATTTCGATACTACAGTATTATTCAAATCTGCATAAAACCCTAGTCGACAAATACAAGATATTCAAATTCCATAAAAACCCTAGCCACAGTTAAAAAAAAAGGGAAAAAGAAAAAGAAACAAAGGAGCTAAAAAAAATGAGTATGGGACCTTCCAGTACCCTTATTTGAGACATATCTCATTGGATTCCCCATTTTGTGTGGATCGTTGTCACATCTATCATTTTTAACCTTTTTTTACCTCCCCGGACCCTTCTTTTAGACCTATCTCGTTGGATTCCCCTTTTCTCCTTGATCGTTGTGATACCTATCATTTGTAACTTTTTTTTTTTTACCTTCACTTACCGTTATTTGAAACCTTGATCATTGCATTCCTATTTTCACACTGAACACACTAATATACATCATTTTTCACTTCTTCTTTTTTGTGGTCCCACTTCCCCTCTTCTGTTCCCCGCCTTCACCCATGGCCACCACTCGCAACCAAGAATTCCTTCACCTACAAGATGAATCCAAACAACACAAGGTAGAATTCCAAATACTGACCTCCGAAATTGCTTCCAATAATTCCCTCTTGGACACCTTCGAGGCCAAAGTTATAGGAGAATTGGCAGAGGTTAAGGGTGAATTGTCCTCCCTCACCCAGTGGTTGAAACAACCACTTGGATCTCCCTCCATTGAAAAAACTTCCCACTTTGAAGGTGAGAACTCTTCCCATAATATGGCCCTTCATTCCAATTCCCTTCCTCGTGACCCCCGCCCTCCCCGAGTTGAAGTGAAAAAAATTGATGGATCTGATCCCACTAGTTGGGTCACTCAAATGGAACATTATTTATCCTTGCATGGCATTACTGATGATCTGGCCAAACTTAATTATGGTGTCCTCTATTTGGATCCAAAATGTTGGAAATGGTGGAAATGGCATAAAAAGACACGCCATGGGTATGTTGCTTGGACTCAGTTTGTGGCAGAGCTATATGACAACTTTGACATTGACACCCACTATCTTGGTCCTTTGACCAAGTTGAAGCAATCTGGCACAGTGGAAAAATTTATATCTACCTTTGAACACTTGGATTTCAGAACAAAGGGCATGTCTGATGCCTTCTTCAGGGACTGTTTTATCAGTGGCCTCAAAGAGGAAATTCGAGCCCAGGTCCTCATGGCTCGCCCTCACACTTGGTTGGAAGCTACTCAAAGTTCTAAGGAAGCCCAAAAAATTGTCTCTGCTCAGACCCACAAACCTTCCTTTGTTCCTCTCACTCGACCTATTAACCCTTCCCCTCCTCCCACTCCCCTCAAGATCCAAAAATTAACTTGGGCTGAAATGGCAGAACGCCAACTCAAGGGCCTTTGTTATAATTGTGATGAAAAATATTTTTTGGGGCACAAGTGTAAGGAACAAAAGTTGTTTATGGCCATCTCTAAGGATGTTTCTGAAGAAGATATCGAGACCCCCCCTATGGAAGAGTTACCTGATCCAACTGATATTACTTCGCCCTCTGACCAACTAGAAGTAGAACTAGTCATTTCATTAAATTCTCTCACTGGCTTCTTTTCTCCCCAAACCCTCAATCTCATTGGATACATTAAGAATAGAAATGTCATCATCTTAATTGACAGTGGCAACACTCATAATTTTATTCGTCGTCGTATTTCCCAAGAAATCCATTGCTATATACATGCAGTCAACAACTTTCAAATCATGATTTTCAATGGTGGTTCCATGAAATGTGGCAGGCGTTGTGAAAATGTGTGTCTCTAAATTGGGCAGTACCACCTGAAATCTCATATGTTTTCTATTGACATGAGTGGTTGTGATATTGTGCTCAGTGCGGAATGGTTATGCACTCTTGGTCCCATCCTCATATATTTTAAGGAATTAACCATGCAATTCCAACAGGTGGGACAACAATATAAATTCCAAGGAATCATAGCAAGATCCCCTGAGATCATCAGTTCCCATAGAATGGAAAATCTCCTCAAAAAAGGTAATTCCGTCATTATTTCCCAACTCCATTCTATTCAAGCAATTGAGACACCTGTGGTGCATCCTGACCTCCAATGTATCATCTCCAAACACCAAGCTATTTTTTCCACTCCCCAGGGACTTCCTCCTTCTCGTGGTGTTCATGATACCCTCTCATCCCCAAAAATCTTCCTCCCAATGTTCACCTTTATCGTCATCCTTTTTCCCAAAATAATGAAATTGAGAAAATTGTTCAAGAATTTCTAGACGCAGGTGTTATCCACCCTAGTACCAACCCCTATTCTTCCCTTGTGGTCATGGTACTGAAAAAACAAGGTACTTGGTGTATGTGTCCAGACTTTCGCGCCCTCAATAAACTTACCATCAAAGACAAATTTCCCATTCCTGTCATTGATGATTTCTTGGATGAATTAAGTGGTGCTCAGTATTTTACTAAACTTGATCTTCGTTCTGGCTACCACCAGATACATATGAAAGAGGAAGACATTCCTAAGACTACTTTTCACACTCATGAGGGTCACTGTGAATTCTTGGTTATGCCCTTTGGCCTGTGTAATGCTCCCTCCACTTTCCAAAGTCTCATGAACCATATTTTCTGTCCTTTTCTCCGTCATTTTTTCCTAGTTTTATTTGATGATATTCTCATCTATCGTAAAACTTGGGAAGACCATCTTACCCATGTGGATCAAGTTCTCAGTCTACTCTCTCAGCACCAACTTTTTCTCAAGAAATCTAAATGTGCCTTTGGAGCTTCATAAGTGGAGTACTTGGGTCATATTGTCGGCAAGGATGGTATAAGAGTGGATCCTAAGAAAATTGAAGCTATGCAGGATTGACCATGCCCAAAAAATCTCAAGAGCTTGCGTGGTTTTCTAGGTTTAACAGGATATTATTGCAATTTTGTTAAGAATTATGGCAAAATTGCAGCGCTTCTTACTACTCTCCTAAAAAAGAATGCTTTCACTTGGAATCCAACAACTGATCAATCATTTCAAGAATTGAAAGAAGCCATGTGCACAACTCTTGTCTTGTCCCTTCTCGACTTCACAAAGACTTTTTTCCTTGAATGTGATGCCTCTAGGAAAGGCATTTGTGCAATACTCATGCAAGAGGGTAGACCCTTGGAATTCACTAGAAAAAAACTCTCAGAGTGACATCTTGGCCAATCAATCTATTAAACGGAAATGTTATCTATTCTGCATGTTATGGATCTATGGAATCCCTGTAATCCTTATCTCTTAGGGAAACAGTTCCAAATTAAAACCGACCATCGGAGCCTCAAGTATTTCCTAGAATAGAGGATTTCATCCCAAGAGCAACAAAAATGGGTGACCAAGCTATTTGGATATGATTATGAGATCATTTATAAGAAAGGAAAATAAAATGTAGTGGTTGATGCTCTGTCCAGAAAGTACAAAGAAGAAGGATCCATTTTTTCCCTCTTCTTCATTGTACTATATTGGCTCCAAGTTGTTTGTCAGGAATGGATGCAAGACCCCAAAACTTCTCGACTGATCCAACAATTGCAAGACAATTCTCCAGTTTCTCTAGCGTAATCTTGGTACAATGAAGAGCTTCACTACAAAGGTCATCTATATTTAATCCATCGGCCGTAACTTAAATCCACATTGCTTTCTGAGCTTCATGCTTCACCCACAGCAGGGCATTTCGGGTTTACCAAAACCTATGAACACGTTAAACATTATTTTTTCTGGGATGTTATGAAATAAGACATCCACACCTTTGTGGCTGAATGTGATGTTTGACACTGTCAACAAAACAAGGGGGAAACTGTCAAAGCTCCGAGAACACTACAACAACTTTCGATTCCACTAGCTATTTGGAGGGACATTTCTATGGATTTCATTGTGGGATTACCTAAATCTGGCAATAAGTTAGTCATCATGGTGGTAGTTGATCACCTTTCCAAATATGCTCACTTTTGTTCGCTTCAACACCCATTCACAACATCCATAGTGGCTCAAATTTTCATGGATCACATTTTCAAGCTTCATGGCATGCCTCATTCTATTGTATCTGACAGAGATCCCACTTTCACCAACAATTTTTGGCAAGAACTATTCAGGCTCTAGGGCACCGAATTACATCTCGGTACTTCTTATCACCCACATACTGATGGCCAAACTGAAGTTGTCAACAACTATTTGGAAACATATTTGAGGTGTTTTGCATCTGACCGACAACATCAGTGGGCTCATTGGTTACCCCTAGATGAATGGTGGTATAACACATCTTACCATACTGCTATCCACATGACACGTTTTGAAGTAGTATATGAACAAAATCCCCCGTTAGTTCTTTCCTACATACCAGGGGTCTCAAAGGTTCAGGAGGTTGACAAAACTCTTACAGTTCATGCCGCCATTCTCCTTGATCTCAAAGACAATTTTCTCATGGCTCAAAACCATATGAAACAACAAGAATATCAAGGATGTTCAGAACGCCAATTTGATACAGGAGACACGGTGTTTCTTCGTCTACAGCCTTACAAGAAGACTTCACTCAAAGATGAACACTGTTAGAATCTTGCTCCCAAATTTTATGGTCCTTATATCATTCTAAAGTGCGTGGGACCAGTGGCCTATCAATTAGCTATGCCCAGTCATTCTAAGATCCATCCTATTTTTTATGTCTCATGCTTAAAGAAGGTGATTGGAACTAAGTGCCTATCTCAAACCAATATTCTAGAGTTGGATGCTAAAGGTTCCATATGGTTTCATCAACAGGTAGTCTTGGACCAGCGTGAACCTCGTCTCTATCAGTGCACCATCAAGGAAGTGTTACTACAATGGAAAGATACAACTCTAGAAGATGCCACCTGGGAGTCGACCACTATTCTCCAAGAATCTCCTCATCTCAATCCTTGAGGACAAGGATGTTCTTCAAGAGGGAGGGCATGTTAGGGACCTAAACCCCTAACTTCTCATGTAGGTAGAATAATATATTTCCATGTAATAAAGGTTTTGTTGTGCTACTTATATGTTTAGTATAATGCACTCATTAATTATCAATCTGGGATTCGTAATCAACAGAGTTACAAGACACCAGTAAGAAAGGTAATTTCTAATGTCACGAGTATAGAACTAAGCTGGATTATGCATATTGGAAACAAAACAAACTAACAACTGAAATGCACTTTGGTTGTCTTTCACAGAGAGGCTATCTATTCCATTATGGAACATGCAAGTATGAGATGGAATTGGTTTGATAGATCAACTATGATATCTGACCCGGAAAACTAACTATGTAATCCACACTTCTGAAAGGAAAGAACACATCAATCATCAAAGCATAGCATGGGTAGTTCAATAGTCAATATGTTGGTTCTGCTGTGGTTCTCAATGAACTTCACTAGTTCTTATCCAAATAGTCTTGACTACTGCTGCCAACATCTATGATCACTCAAGGAAATCAAATTCATGAGAACAGAAACAAGGCATATCCAAAAAAGGAGCAATTAAAGATCTCTAAGTAAATGGAAATCCTAGTCTAAGTTGTACTGCCATCATCTAACAAAGTTAAAGATTTAGCTAATTTGTTGGGTGGTGGGCCCTTTCCACTTCAACAGGTCAGCTACTGAAGTCTACAGGAGGCTTGTCTTCAACACACACATTACTCTCACTCACATTTCAAAACATAAAATCAACTTCTCGTTAACAACTCAACTCATACTCAATCATAGATAATCAGAATATGGAGATAAATGGCATTCTATTAATCTTCAATCAGAATCTGTTCTATACTATCACACGCTGCTTTACATATTGGTAATATGCTAACTCTCCTAGTCCCTCCACCATCCTTGCCACGACTATTTAATAGTCTTAATCGTGAAACACAAGGAGGTGAAGGTATTTTCAAATCAATCAATTGTTAAATTCAATCATTCGGTTACATCTTTAGCTTCATCCTCATGACACGAAGTGCATGAGGATGAGGAAATCAACAAAATGTTCTTATCATAGATTTGCTAAAACAATTAGATGTCCACCAATTGGCTTAGGCGAGATCTGGAACTTAACTTGGTGCATTAGGCTCTTCCATATTGGTACCGGATCGTAACAGGTAGATGGTACTGGATCATGACAGTGCACAAAAGGTGGTACCGGATCATGACAATGCATGAAAGGTGGTACTGGATCATGACAGTGCATGGCTGTTGGTACCAGATCATGACAATGGACGACTGTTGGTACCGGATCGCAACAAAGTCTTATTTTAGTACTGGATTCAAACAACAACAGTCTTGGTGCGCAAGTACCAGATAGCTGAGCTGGTATAGGAACGCTGGATATCTAGAGGTCAAAGGTTTATATATGACAAATTGGAGCATTAGTACATGAAATATTAATTCCCTAGCTCAATAAACTACAAAATGCATGAATTAACCATACTGTACCTTATGACCTTATCACTGGCTAATGGTAACGTTCTTGTCATTCACCCAAGCTTTAGGTAGGCCAAAAAGATATAGATAAGGAGTATAATAGGGTAATGGGGATGTCAATTTCAAGTCTCAACATTCCCCCATGCCAAAACCATTGCATGTCCTCATGCAACTAAACACAAAACACAATTTTTTTTCAAAACTTGAGACTGTGTTTTTTACTTTGGTGGATCAATGATGTTGATGGCTAAAGCTTCTTCTTTCAGCTCCCTTTTCATGACCCTAATGTATTGTATGAGTCGTAATACCTTCTTGAGCTTGTTATAAGTCTCTTCATGGTCGTCTTGAATTTGTTGGCCGGTTGCTTTCAACTGCTCATTTTCCTTTTTGATATATCTGTCCAAGAGTTGGTATTCCTTTACTTCTTATTGGAGTTCCTGATTTTGTTTTTGTAGTTCCCCAATCCTTTTCTTCATTTGTTCTTTTGTCAAGGTCTTTGTTGACTCCATCATTACTGGTTGGATGCACTCCATTTCCTAGACTTTATCCCTCATCCCACATAAAGTAATAGTGGCTTGCTCCTCGGTCAAACTAGGGATGTCATCTTGGATTGGTAAATCCTCAGAAGGGGAGGTAAGGTCGATTGGATCTTCCTGTGTATGAGGACCGACTATTGTTTTTCCCTTCTTTTCCATGATTCTCGTAGTTCTTTTACAAGGAGGTACCATATTAGGGATGCTCACAGGATTCCTTTTCTTCTTTTCTAATTGTGAAATGGTGACAGGGGGTTGTGCCACAGACTGTTTAGTTTCTGAGCTATGCTTCCCTTTCTTCATCATTTTTTGATGGTCCTCTTTCTCAACTACCACCGCTGAAGTCTCCTCTACTAATTTGTTTTTACCTTTTGATTCAGATATTTTAGAATTCTTTTTGACTATGGAAGAGGACCTTGCTTTTTCATGTTGGCTCACTGCCCTAGATGATGGTGGAATTGTCTTATCCTTCTTGCTCTTTTTCTCTTGGGGTTCCTTACTTTTATTTGGAGCATGTCGGGTTTCCTCCATAGGTTTGTTTTCTGTGGGAAGGTGTTGTGTGATAAGGGTTTTCCAACTAATCCTTTGTTTCCTAAGCTCATGTAAAACTAGCATTTTAATGAGACCTTGATGGTAAATGCTAGTCTTCTCTATTTTGGAGATGGATTTAACACCTCTTACCATTTTTTTCAAACTCATCCATAGAAAATATGGGAAATCAATTTCAGATCCTCCTTCAAAATGCAATAGAAGCCTAATATGATATATGAAGGTCATGACATACCTGCCTTCACAGGTGACAAATCGTTGAAGATTGGTAATCATTGGATGGTATTCTTCTTTGATGTAGTTTCTAGGGATCCCATTCTTCCAGTCAGGGTGATGATGATCTGCCTTCAAGAATTGTTGGCACATTTCTTTGTTAATTCCTACACCTTTGAAGTATTTGGCTCCTCTGCTAGGTAGTCCCGTAACCTCCCTTAAGGTTGCTTCATTAATTGTCAGTTGTAGATTGCCTATATGTGCAATATCTCCATCATAATCTTGTATAACATCTTGAGATATCTTCTCGTGCCAGCCTGTAAATTTTTCCAGAAATGGCATCCACCCTGATCTAGCATATTTTTGTTGACATAATTAGAACTCCTCAGTTTTCCTATAAATTTGGAAGACCGGTTCGTGTCTACTAACCACCATCGTTATAAGTTGTGAGAAAAGGATCGAGCTGTAGCACAAGGGTTTAGTCAATTGATGAGATAAGGGTTTGATACCGGAAAGGAGTAGGCTCGGGATTGGAGAAAGCTCACGACAAGGGGAATATGGTGATGGTGTTGCGAATGGTAAGTTTAAGTAAGGGTGTTGTAAGGAAAAATTATGACAAGATGAGGCTTATCTGGATGGCTTCACCACCATATAAGCCATTTCATTTCTACCCATTACTGTAATGATGAGGACAAGACGTTGGGTATTAGGGTATCATTTTGGAATAGGTGATTGGACTTTCAAGGGGTGAATTTAATGTTGGATCATGGTTCATGATATCAGATAGGTTCGTGGATTGCTTAAGGATGAAATATACTCGTGGCTTATCATTGCTATGCATGCTTCATATTTTGATATGATTTTTGCCCTTAACCATGTTCAAGAGCTATGAGAGGATTGATTGAGTTTAGGCATATGGGTATGAGGGTTAGGTGCATGGGTTTAATACTAAGGTCATAAGATCTAGTATATATTTTCATATTTATTGTAGTTCTAGGAGTATAGGAAAATAAATACCATGTTACCTTTGTTTTTACCTTTGTATGATCAATTCTCATAGCATGTGCAACTGCTTGTAAATTGTCGGAATTCGTCCTTTTAGACTGATGCTTTTTGAAAACTTGGTACGGGAATGTCCTGTACTTCTTTTATTCTGTGCTTATCTTCCTTTTTATTTGGTTCTGCAGGGTGATCATGTAAGTCTAGAAAAGAATTCTGAAGGAGCTCTTTGATCTTCCTCCATGCCTAAGATGTTGTATATCTGTATGCAAGAAGATTCAACATTTTATATCATAATGGAGAAAAGATGATAACAGCAAAAGAAACCAATCAAATTTTAGAAGTACAGTTTATCACCGATCATATAATCTCATGCCAAAAATGAAATTGCCCTTCTTTTAATGGATTATTGGCAGAGGTAGCATTCAGCAGTGAAACAGGGGAATATATATATGTTTTCCAGAAGAACAGATCCCATCTAACCTGCTTCAGAGATTTACTATCATTGGATGTTATAGATAAATTTCACAGTATAAGTAGATTAGACTCCCCAGTTAGGGCTCCACTCTTA
The DNA here is from genome assembly GCA_010110895.2 of Picea sitchensis. Lineage (NCBI taxonomy): Eukaryota > Viridiplantae > Streptophyta > Pinopsida > Pinales > Pinaceae > Picea > Picea sitchensis. The sequence continues at coordinate 48,478 of SNQJ01S0036443.1, forward strand.
ATAAGTTTCCTTCTTAGATAATGTAGGTTTTAGATGTCAGACCGGTAAGTTGACTTAGGGTGATTCTCAAATGGACATTTTCTTGGAGTAATTATGTTGTTGACTCATCTGGAGTTTTTATTTCATGAAAGCCAATAATGACCTTACTCTTTTTGTTTTAGATGGAAAAAAGTGGATTTTTCAATCAGACAAGTATAGATGAGACATTTTTCAACCAGAACCCACTGCCAACAAGCTTGTTCAGTACTTCGGTGGGGTAGTTGTGATAATTAGTGAGAGGTGCCTTCCCCAGGCAGAATGCTCCATTACCAACAGGCTTGTTCAATACCTTGATGGGTTTGCCTAGCCATACCACAGACCGGTACTCGCTGCCAGCAGACCTGTTCAGTATCCCGACGGGTTAGTCTCTTAAACCCTTTTTCCATCAGAGGCTTCTTGTCCATAGTCACCTATTTTGGTTTTTATTAAACAATGTTTTGCACGGTGATAGGGGAGGCTTGTCTGAAAACCTTTTTACAGGGTGGGATGGTATTGGGTTGGAAGGCATATACTCTTCTTTTGTATGTCTTTTAAATATTTGTATGAAGGAAAAATAAATTATGCACATTATTTCTTTAGAGTGATGCAGATGTATATTTTTTTCTGAAGTTGTCCATAAGAGAATGACCTAAAGTTTCCTTGGGGTACCGATACATCCTCTTCCATAAAAGTTTTGGTAGTGTGCCCAGGTAGAGAGTGTTCATATACTCATATGTTACTCTTTAATAAGATAATCCAATGAATACTATTGAAGTTTGGTTAGGGTGAGATAGTTTCTTATAGGCTAATATTTTTTTTTCCTTTAAATCATGCTGAAATACTAGGTAAAGGCAACTTTTAGTCTTTTAAAGTGGATTATGGTTCTTTGAGTAATCATAGGTAAAGATTGTGTCCCTCTTTTTATTTTGTTTTTAAGCAACAAAACCAAAAGATATTAAAGTTCTTCTCAACAAAAGAACAAAAAGAAATTAAAATACTTCTCAGCAACAGAACCAAAAGAAATTAAAATACTTCTCAGCAACATAACCAAAAGAAATTAAAATAATTTCCTTTAGTTGTCAACAAAAGGGCTTCCATTTGATACTACATTTGGCTTCGTGGTTCCATCTTAAGTGGTTGTTGCATGACTTCATACTTCAGATTAATTGACATAAGATTTTGAAATATGCGTAGTATGCTTTGTCAATTAGGTAAAATGTCTTGATAGTACCGAAGAAGGACAGACTCTGGTACCAGACTGGTACCGGACCAGAACAAGATTTTTGGTACCGAAGAAGAACAGAACATTGTTGATGCCTACAACTTATGTTTTAACAAGTTCGTGAAGGATCAAATAGATTAAAAAAAAATCTTACAAAAGAAAAGAAAATTTGCGAAAGTAAAACAAAAGGAGGTAAGAGTCTCTTGTTACCTTCAACTTATTAACAAAATTCGATCCACACCTATGTACAAAAAGTTTCAAATAAACCAATCAATCAATGTGGGTCAGTAGGAGGATATCCTTCCTTAGTGATCATCTGCATGTCTGAATTCTGTAATATATGAGTCAGGAATTCTTCTTTTGATAGAGGTTTGTTGTAAACTCGCAACCGGTGACCATTCACAAGTAGTGGTGTATGTTGTTAATCAATTGTCTTTATCCTGATTGAACCATTATCGTAGATAGTGTCAATTTTGTAAGGTCCCATCCAATGGGTAGTTAACTTACCTTTGAAGTTCTTGAACCTGTTGTCATACAATAGGGCCCAATCTCCTTGTTGATTTTTTTTCTTTTTGAGATACTTGTCGTGCCATCTTGTTCTCTGTTCTTGAATGAGGGTAGTCCTTTGAAGTGCTTCTTGCTTGGTTTCATCCAACTCATTAAGATGCAAGAGTCTTTGTTGTTGGGATTCATCCAAGTTCATGCCAACTTGTACTGCAGTCCTGAAGGTTTTGATCTGAAATTCTATGGGGAGAAGCACCTGCTTCCCATACACTAATTCATAGGGTGTATGTCCTATTGTATTCCTCCAGGTGATTCTATAAGCCCATAAGGCTTCTAATAATCTGTCAGCCCAATCCTTATGGTGTAGCTGTACTATTTTGGTAAGAATGGACTCAATAACTTTGTTGGTAGATTCTACTTGTCCATTTGCTTGTGGATGATAGGCTGTAGATTTCCTGTGTTTGATTTGGTACTGTTCTATAACAACTTTGACTAGATGTGAGGTAAATTGAGTTCCCTGATCAGTCACAATTTCTCGTGGTACACCAAATCCAGTAAAGATATCATTAAAAAGGAAATCTACCATTGATTGTTCACTTGCAGCCGATAAAGCTTTTGCTTCAACCCATTTAGTCACATAGTCAGTACATACAAGTATATACTTTTTCTTTTTAGATGTAGGGTTAATGGGCCCTACAAAATATAATGTCCATTTCTCAAATAGTTCAATGACTACTTGGGATTGAAGTGGCATTTGGTCTCGTGCAGTAGGCTTACCCATTTGTTGACATTCATCACAATTGGATACATAGGTTTTAACATCTCTGAAAATATGAGGCTAGTAGTAACCTGATTGCAGAACTTTGTAAGCAGTCCTTTTGTTTGCGAAGTGTCCTCCACAAGGACCATCATGGTAGGCTTGTAAAATATCATGAATTTCATCTTCCCTTACACATCTCCTGATCACCAAATCTGGTCCTGTTTTGTAGAGGCAATCATCGTGCCACATGTAAATTGCACTTAGTTGAATCACTTTCTGTTTTTCTCTAGGAGACAATTTCTGAGGCATCTTCCCTATCACAAGATAGTTAGCGACATATGCATACCACAGAGTGAATGTAGAAATAGAAAATAAATTTTCATCAGGAAAGGTATCTTATACTAGTGCATTATCTCCCAGATGAATCATTCTAGATAAGAAATCAGCCACAAGATTATCTTTACCAGGTCTATCAATAATGTTGATATTAAACTCTTGTAATAATAAGAGCCATCTTGTAAATCTAGGATTTGTTACAGGTTTTCTCATGAAGAATCAGATGGGTGAATGATCAGTGTGTACAAAAGCTCGATATCTTGTAATATAATGTCTAAATTTATTGATAGCATGGACTACAACTAGCAATTCTTCTTCTATGACCGTATAATTAACTTCAGCTGGAGACAGATTTTTACTGACGAAGTAAATAGCATAGGGCATTTGATTTTCTATTTGTCCAAGGACTTCCCCAAGGGATGTGTCTGAGGCATCGGTACAGATATGAAAAGGAAGGGACCAATTTGGTCCTCTTAATACAGGGGTAGTTGACAATTTTTGTTTTAGAATTTCAAAAGATATTTGGCATTCATCATCCCACTTAAATTCAGCTTCTTTAGATAATAATTTGAATAAAGGGGTAGCTAGGATTGTAAAATTCGGAATGAATCTTCTATAGTAGCCAGCATGTCCTAAGAAGCTACGGACTTCCTTTTGTGAGGAAGGTATTCTGATTTGTGTGATGATATAAATCTTTGCCGGATCACCTCTCATGCCATAACAGGAAATGTGATGTCCCAAAACAATACCTTCAGTGAGCATCACTTTTGATTTTTCATTACTTAAGGAAAGATTAGTTTCCTTACACCTAATCAAGACTTTTTCTAAACTGGCCAATGCTTCTTGGAAGTCTTGTCCATGGACTATAAAGTCATCCATGTAGACTTCCACACAATCGTTGGTCAAGTCAGAGAAAATGGCTAGGACAACTCTTTGAAAAGTGGTTGGAGCATTGCAAATTCCGAAAGGGAGCACCCTATAAGAACATGTTCCCCAAGGGTAGGTGAAAGTGGTCTTCTCCTGGTCTTTAGGTGCTATTTGTATCTGGTTGGAACCACTAAACCCATCCAAGAATGAAAAATACTTCTTTCTAGACAGGGTATCCAGCACCTGATCAATAAATGGTAAGGGAAAGTAATCTCTATGGGTGGATTTGTTTAACTCCCAGAAGTCTACACATATCCTCCACTTACCATTTTTCTTGGGAACTATGACAAGTGGAGATACCCATTGACTATCTGAAATGGGGTATATGAGATTGGCTCGAAGGAGTTTTTGCAATTCCTCTTTTACAATATCTTTAAGGGTTGGATTCATCCTTCGTTGAGGCTGTATAACTAGTCTGATTTGGTCATTAGTGTAGATGTGATGTGTGCATGTGTCAGGGTGAATGCCCTTCATGTTTGCATAATCCCATGCAAAGGCATCAAATTGTCTTTGGAGCATTTCAATCACTTGTGTCTTTTATTCTGGTTCCAAACTAGAGTTGATATACAAAGGTTTTCTTGGGCTAATCTCAACAAGTTCAATAGTTTCTTACTTGTCTGAGGAAGCTGGTGATAAAGTATATAATTGGGTGATATCAGGGTGCCAAGTTTGTTGAAATTCGGAACTAAAAATATGTGACAATTCTGCAAAAGACCTTGGGTATTCAATGCAATTTGTGTCAGCCAAAAATAAGCTTAAGACTTGTTCATCTTATTGTTCTTGTATTCCTTTCACTTGTTCAAGTGTTAACAGAGGTCTGATGCAATCTTCCTCTCCATAAGGGTTTTCTAACCAAATAGGTATTTCATGTGCCAGTTGGGCAGGAGGGAAGAGACCACGTTTTTGGCTATGTGTGCCATTGGATATAGTCATCTCACCAGACCAACAGCTGATAAAATCATCTGTTGTGGCCAGCCAAGGATGACCAAGAACCACAGGATGTCCTAGTTTGGAGGATGATTTAGAATAGATGACTAAAAAGTCTACTAGATATTCCCAAGAAGCTAGGGTGACTGTGACATCATCTAGACTTCCTGCAGGGCTAATGACTGACTTATCTACAAACTCGATCATGGTTTGGGTTGGTCTTAACTGATTGATTTGGAGTTTTTGCATAGTGTCAAAAGGCATTACATTAATAGCTGCACCCAAATCAATGAGTGTGTTTGGTAGAGAAATGCCATTAATTTCAATAGTGACTACTGGATTTCCAGGGTCATTATATTTGTATGGCATTTCAGAAATGAATTCAGATAATTGTCCTACTACCTAAACAAGGGGAGGTTCCTTCTTCTTCCTCCTTGGTTTCTTAATGCAAAGATCCCTTATGATTTTGGCATATATAGGGATATCCTTAATGGCTTGCACTAGAGGTATTTTTATGCACACATTTCGTAATTCATCTTCTATATCTCTGTGCAAGGGTGGGTCGGGTTTCTTTACTAATAGTCTTTCGAGGTAAGGTGGGAGATTGATTTGTTGGGGTACCCATACAGACTGAGAAATGCTTGGGATAGGAGGAGATACCTCTTCTTCTGCAGGGGTGGTTTGAGTTTTTTCTTCCTTAGAATGAGTATCATTTTCTTTCTGAATTATTACTGTAAGATCTGATTGGTTTACAACTTTCCCTGATCGTAGTTGAATTTCATCGGTGGGAAAGGTTTGAACTTTTGTATTCTGCACAGGGTGGGTGGGTCGATTATTGGGGTTAGGGACTGGCTGGGCAGAGATTGTTGTTGGTCTTGGAGGATTGTGGGCAACTTAGTTTTGTGGTTGTTGATTAGCATTTATAGATACTTGTTGCTGCTGATTAGGGTTCAAGGGGGTTGTAAATTGTTGATGTATAGGAGGTGGGAGTAAGGCTTGCATCTGTGGTGGGTTGAATCCTGGTAGTAATTGGGAAATGTTTGCATGGTACTGTGGATATGTAGGGTAAGTGGGATTTCCATACATAGGTCCCCTCCAACCTTGTTTCCAAGGTTGAGTTTGCTGAGGTGTCCATTGTGGATAGGTCACTGGTAAAGGACCCCATTTTTGTTGTTGATATTGTGTATTAGGATCATAAAATGTATTGGGGGTTTGGGATCTCCAAGGCATTTTGGAAGGATATGGTTGTTCTTGTGAGACTCCTCCTCACATGGCTTGTAGTTCAAGCAAGGTTGGACACTCAGATGTGGGGTGTTCTAGTGTACATAGACCATAGATTTCTATGACATTTAATGGGCATTCTTTCTCATCGTGTTTCCTTCAGCATCTATGACAAAATATTGCTAAAGCAACCTCTTCTTCTTGTTTCTTTTTCAGTTTCAGAGTATCTAACTGGTTACTTATTGTGCTCAAGATATCTATTTTAAATTTCTCCAATAAGTTTCCTAACTCAGTTCTGGTGACAGTCCCTGTTGGAACAAATATTGAAATTTTGTCTTTCGGTAGCTTAGGAGGAAAAAATTTATAGTGTTTAGCGACCGAAAGTGCATACTTTTGGTAGCTTACATCTCAGTTTTCATATGCCCTTAACTACCGAAAGTGTATCAGTCGGGACTAAGCACTCAAGCATCACATGGAGGAAGAGCTCAAGAGGAGGCACAAAAAAAATAAAAACAAAAAATAAAATGCAATAAATGGAAATAAAATCACTAAAATAAGGTTTTACAAAATGCCACGTCATCATTTTGGGTTTCGGCCATCAGAGGTTTGGTCGACGAAATTTTTGTTTTCTATTTCACGAAACCCGAAATCTTGAAATCCTGAAATCGGGGTTTCGAGACTTTCAATGGTTTACAATGCTCTGAAATTGCACTGTTAGCCACCGAAAGCCAGGACTTTCGAGAACTAAGATACCTTTGTTTTTGATGTGTTAGCCACCGAAATCGCGGATTTTTCATATGCAAAAAACTGCCTCAGCAAAAAATCCATTTTCTTAGCCGTGGAGAGGCCATTTTGTGCGCTCAAATGGTCGATTGACATATAAAGATCCTAGGATTTTCATTGGTGCATTCAGATTTTCATTTGGATCTTGGGAAGGCAGTCAAAAGTCCCCCAAAAGAGGAGGTTCATTTTCAGAAATGTAGTATTTTTTACTATGCTGAATCATCATTTTCAAATGATGATTCTGAGCGACTTGAATATCATTTTGAGAAACGGTCAGAGGTTTTTGTGCCTAACACATCAAAGATAAATAACCTCCCTCAGTTTTCCTATAGGTGTAACATATTGGGAGAATCGAATCCATCTCCGAGCCTTAATTTTCGGATCTCATAATTTCTCCGTTTGACACATATTTTTGAAAGGAAGATCTGGGGAAAATGGAAATGGATATCAGGAAAACGAGAGAGGTTTTTGGTCAGAAAAAACAGATGAACAAAAACATCTTTCATTTTATACACATCTGTCACGATTCGAGAGATACAGAACCATAACCGCAGCCCCAGTTTTCAGCAGTTAGACCCATTTTCTATGGTAGAAAGTTTCCGAATTTGATGGTAACTATTGTTATCTTTTGGGAGGATTCGACCTCAATACCTACACGAAATGCCTTTTCATTTCTAGAGGGATTTATTTTGGAATACAAATCATTTTTCAGTTATTCGAAAGGGGGAAGAAGGCATATATTATTGTATCTTCTTGAAGAAAAGGGGGGGGAACAACCCGGGAGCCTTTGGAGGCTGGTTTTGTAATGCATTCCTTTTCAGCAAATATAGAACAGAATGCCAAGAGATTCTACACCTTGTCACTATCTAATTCTGTCTTCTTCCTGTGTTATTGTTTTTTAAGTTTTCATCACTTCTCTTTCTTCCTTCCATTCATTAATTCAGCTTGTAATGGTTACAATTCAATAATACTTCTGCTGTAGCTAATTTAAAGCATTCCTTAAAGTGCATTTTTTCCTCTGTTTTTCCATGAGTAGAAAAAGACCTGCATCTTAATTGTTTTGCCTTATTTACAAGTTTTATTTGTTCATATATTTTCCTCTGTCTTGCTATGAGTGAGACAAGACCTGTGTTCAGATATTTGAATTTTGGTGTTATTTCTTCCATTGAAATAAATATTAGACCTATCAGAATTAGATACCTAACTCTTTGTTTCAGTCTTCTTCATCTCCTATCCTCCATCCATCTTCTTTATTGAATCAATCAGACAAATGAGGTCATGCCTCTTCATTTCTAATCTATAAATGAGTGAAGGGCTTGCTTCATACCTAGTTCTAAAAGCCTCTTATGACTGATCAATCAACAAATTTTATTTCATTTAAAATGTGCTAAGGCTTGGCTCTTTTACAGCCTAGAGTCAACTCTTGCGACAACATTTTCTGGCGTCGTTGTCGGGGATGGAGGACGAAGTTATCTTCCCTGGGATACGACAAAGTTTAGATCTATCTCTTGATGGTGAACACGGGATAGGCATTCAATTGGCTGTGATCAGTCACCTGGCGACTCCTTGGTTCGTAGACTCTACATGATTTTGTTGGCGACTCCACTAGTCTCAAATGTTGAATTCGTTCACTGCTCGAATTGCTGCAAGGTTTGCCCCTCTGGACTTTACAAATGTTTATGGCTTTCCAAACACTGTTCTAGACATTAAAATTTGGGAAGATGTCCTTCCTAAATTTGGAGAATATGAAGACGACAATCCCGCTCAACACTTGTTTGAATTCCACAAGCTCATATAGGAATTAAATGTACATCATGAAGATGTCCTCATGAAATTGTTTATGTTTTCATTGGAAAAAGATGCTAGACTCTGGTATAAATCTTTACCCCATTCCAGTATTCCTTCATTGAGATGTTTTCACACACTTTTTCATCAACAT
>SNQJ01S0036443.1:58695-80719 GCA_010110895.2 Picea sitchensis
GTGGGTCCAAAATCCTTTCAGTGGGAAGGCGTGATCAGAATCTGGACCAGGGGTCTAAAATTTGCTCAATTTTCAAAGTGCTCGGAATGCGACAAAAACGGTGCCATTGTGTCCGTCTCGTTCTCCTGATTCCGGCGGTATATTTATTTTCGCAAACGGAGTCCGTATGGAGAAGTTATCGCGATCTGTTCACCGAGCCAAACAGGGAAAAATTTGACGCTGACTAGGCAGGGCCGTATAGGACACGTGGCGGCTCCTGGGCGTGACACGTGTCATGCATTTTTGGCATTTTCAGTGCACGGTTGGGCCAATTGGGAGGTGACACGTGTCACCACTGGAGGGGTGACACGTGGCACATGATGACATCAACATTTGGTGTGGCGACTGTACGATGACGTGGGCTAATCGGCGGTTGACATGTGGCAGGTGACGTGGCACAGTTTTATTGGTTGGCAGTTGTAAAGTTATATTGCGACACGTGGCATCTTCTTGGGCGAATGGAAGGGTGCCACGTGGCCCAATCATGGGCTGCCACCTGGCACCCCGAAATTGGCATTTGGTTGGTTTACTAAAAAAGTTTTTGGAGGCCGCAGGGTTCGACCCCCGGACCTCCCCGCCGGTGAATGTTTTAACATAGCCCAACCAACCAACGCACCACGCGTCGGCGTTTGAAATGTATACGAGTATTATATTATTTCAATTCACATGTGGTTGTAAACGGCGGGGGGTCGGGCCGGGGCTAGCCCAGACCCCCGGTTCTATTGCATTGATATGACCACACTTTTATATGCTACTTGCCATACGCGCGGGAGTTGGTATTTCAAATGACCCGTGGTCATATTCTATGGTATATGACCATACATTTGCATTTGTTGCGCGGGATATTAAAATTATTATACACGGTTCTATGTTTTTATAATGTGACCGATTGTTGGTTTATACCTGGCGCGCGAGGGGTCTAACATTAAAACCCACGGTTTTTAAACCGTTCACATGTGACCACTGTTACAAAGGTTTATGCGCGTGGAGGTTTATATTTGTGGTTCCATTACACCACATAACCGTTGATTAAAACATATGGTGCGGGTATTAAACATAACCCAAAGTTTATTTACCATATTCAAATGTTTATGCGCGGGGTTTGAAACCACGACTTGTGGTTTATATTTGTAACCGTGGGATTTGTATATGCACGTGGGACACTTGTCGAGCCCTGGCTTAAACAAAGAACAGTTAGCCCTTTTTGTGCGCGGGATGTGGCCACATGGTCTCATGCGCCCATTACCTCCGTGATTCGGGGGCTTAGTTCCCCTAACGGTTCGACAAATTGACGTGATTTGTGGAACACGCGTGGAGGCTGAGTTTTGGACGCGAAAACGCTTGGAGCTAGGTTCATTTTCCCACAGGTGCAGAATGGCGAACCAGTAACAGAGCTTGAAGGGGAAAAATGGCAGAGGCCATAACTTTTGGAGTTTTTGACCAAATTAGGTGTCGTAAAAGCCCAGCTAGGGGTTTTTGGACATTTTGAGTCCATTGGTGAGGTTTTCACAGGCATTTGAAGAGCCCATTTGCAGGTTTTTCACATTTTTAAGTTTGAGGAAGCTTCAGGAGCCTTAAAGCCCTCATTGTTTGAGGCATTGCTCAGGTGAGCCCATGTCCATTTGCTGAGATTGAATAGTCATTTCTGACTGTTGATTATGCTCTAAACACATTGGGACAGGTTTCAGATCCATTGGAGGACTTCTACAGGTATTTTTTCCTCATTCAAGTTCAGGGAAGCTTGGAGGTCACATGTAGAAGAGGTCATTGTTGGATGAGCCATTGTCCATTTGCAGAGTTTTTACTGTCATTTTTGGGGTTTTTATGTATTCTGAACCCAATGGTACAGTTTGTAAATCCATTGGAGTTGAGCAGCAGCTTGTAAAGAGCATTTGACAAATTAATCCCAAAGAGCCAAGTCCATTGAAGGAGGCTCAAGGAGACGTAGCCCAGAGAGGGGTGAACTCCTTTATCATCTTGCTATTGTTGTGAGTTTGATGTGTTATTTGTTGCACTTTACATTGCTGTACATTGGTTTATAACACATATTTAAGCATTTAAAAGAACATTCCTCACACATGTACATTGCAAAGAAGAACCAAGAACTTAACACATAAACCCTCTTGCACATTTTAACACATGAAGCAAGGTCCTGTTAAGATTTATTTTATGAGATAGAGGGTGCTTGCATAGCATAACAAGTTAGCCTTCTATTTTCAGATCAATAGTTCAATAGTCAATATGTTGGTTCTTCTGTGGTTCTCAATGAACTTCACTAGTTCTTATCCAAATAGTCTTGACTACTGCTGCCAACATCTATGATCACTCAAGGAAATAAAATTCATGAGAACATAAACAAGGCATATCCAAAAACAAAGCAATTAAAGATCTCTAAGTAAATGGAAATCCTAGTCTAAGCTATACTGCTATCATCTAACAGAGTTAAAGATTTATCTAATTTAATGTTTATACTACTGAAAACAAATGCTACTGTTAATCTACGAAGAGTCTGACCTTTGTTGGGCGGTGGGCCATTGCCACTTCAACAGGTCAGCTACTGAAGTCTATAGGAGGCTTGTCTTCAACACACACATNACTCAACTCATACTCAATCATAGATAATCAGAATATGGAGATAAATGGCATTCTATTAATCTTCAATCAGAATCTGTTCTGTACTATCACACGCTGCTTTACATATTGGTAATATGCTAACTCTCCTACTCCCTCCACCATCCTTTCCATGACTATTTAATGGATTTGCAAATCAATCAGTTGTTAAATTCAATCATTCGGTTACATCTTTAGCTTCATCCTCATGACACTAAGTGCATGAGGATGAGGCAATCAACAAACTGTTCTTATCATAGCTTTGCTAAAACAATTAGACATCCACCAATTGGCTTAGGCGAGATCTGGAACTTAACTTGGTGCATTAGGCTCTTCCATATTGGTATTGGATCGTAACAGGTAGATGGTACCAGATCATGACAGTGCGCAAAAGGTGGTATCGGATCATGACAGTGCATGAAAGGTGGTACCGGATCATGACAGTGCGTGGCCGTTGGTACCAGATCATGAAAATGGGTGGTCGTTGGTACCGTATTGCAACAGAGGCTTATTTTAGTACTGGATGCATTTGGTATCGGATTCGAATAGAAACAGTCTTGGTGTGCAGGTACTGGATAGCTGAGATGGTACAGGAACGCTAGATATCTAGAGGTCAAAGGTTTATATATGACAAATTGGAGCATTAGTACATGAAATATTAATTCCTTAGCTCAATAAACTACAAAATGCATGAATTAACCATACTGTACCTTATGACCTTATCACTAGCTAATGGTAGCATTATTTTCATTCACCCAAGCTTTAGGTAGGAAAAAAAGATATAGATGAGTATAATAGGGTAATGGGGATGTCAATTTCGAGTCTCAATGGGTTGATACTAGTTAATAAGGCCTATTTAATAAATACGAACAAGTCAATGTAAGAAGACCTAATAGAAGCTTCCGCTTCTAGAAAGATCTTCCTATATAATGTTCTTTAGAAGATAGAATTAGTATAAATAAGAGTAGAAGGTATGAGATGGACTTGTCTTGAGAATTATTGTAATAGAGCTCTTCTCTACTAGAGGTTGCTCCCTCAAATAGGCAAGTGAAATTTGTTTCCTATCAATAAAGGTATTATTTTGGTGTTGTGGTTCCATATATTCTGTTGTTCCTCTGCTATATTTATGTTCTATGTTGTTATTCCGATTATATTCACTGCAATATTTCTATTTTTTACTATTATAATAGATATGGTGCCTAACAGTTGGAACATGTACATTAGTGTGCCATGTGAGATTGCAACATTCACCCACCAGATACGAGAGAGCTCTGGAAAGTCAGGAAGAGTTAACAAAAATTTCTCAAACCCAGATGGCTTGTGTTTGGGTGCATTGATCATTTTGATTCATAACTGAATCAACCAGTGATCTGAGCCTGATTTTGGGAGGATACTAGCCTCAATTAAGGGTCCATCTAACATCAGAGTTTCCAATATAAGAAACCGATCTAGTCTACAAGCAATTTGTTGAGCTCCAGATCACTTATTGGAACAAGTGAAAGTGCCATTCCGAGTTTCAATATCAATAAAATGTAGCTCATCAAGGATATCTCGAAGCTTTCCACTGTCCTGATCAAGTATTCTCGTGCCCCCTTTCTTCTCTTTTAGTGTGAGAATTATATTGAAGTCTCTCCCTAGTATCCAATTCTGAGGTCCCACCAGACAACCTAGATTGGAGAGACTTTTTAGGAAACAATCATTTTCCTAATTATTCTGGGGTCCATATTCATTTGTGAGTATGCCCTCTTTACTAGATCTGATATCTCGATAGGGCACTGAGAGAATCCAAGCTGTGGAAACGTATTGATCTAAAATAACTATTGTAGGGTTCCAAAGGATAGCCAATCCTCCTATTTCCCCATTACAGTCACTATATACACAACTATATTACCGCCAACACCGTCTGAAGACCTCTACAGTAGTATCACCTGCGCATTTCATTTCCTATAGAAAAAGAATATCCAAATCCTCTGCCATTATATAGTTTCAAAGAATCCTCTATTTGGTTCTTTTGTTTAGGCCTCTTATATTCTAGGAGATGATCTTCATGATGAAGAGTGAGGGGGAGGAGAAAAGAATCCCTTGGTGAGACGTTGGATCTGTCCCAAATTTATCATGAAATTACCTACCTCTTTGATCAATTGCTGCACTAATTTACGCCCCCTTCGCTTTCCTTCTCTTGGCACTTTTCTGGGTTCTTTGCATGGATCTGATCTAATGCCCAATATTGAGGTGGCCCCTACTGTGGATTCAATATATAGTTTGTGGACCTTATGAAGTTTTTCTAATGGAATGGATTGAATTTCCTTCCTATTTAAAGCCTCCTCCAACTTTTCCAGATCTATGTCAGCTAGGTCCCTTTCATCTACATTCATTTATGTATCCCCCCTCCTATAGACAATGGTATGTGTCCATTTGAGTGGGGGATTTGGTTTGCACAATTTGCTCTAAGACTGCTTCTTAAGACTTTTTTGCCTTACCTTTGTCATTGCATTGGCTGTCTTGCTGATGAGGGTTTTCCACCTCCTCTGATTCCGATAACTGGCTTAAAGCATCAAAGGAGTTGCTTGTAGAGATATTTTTTCCTATTCCTTGGCTTGGTTTCTTAGGAATTTTCTTCTTACGGCTTGAGACCTGGGTGAATCCATCTTTCATCTTCCCTTCAGTCATTTTTCATGTATGAATATTTAAGGGACAATATCTGAAAAAGTGTCCATGCTCATGACACTTCCTACAGTGAAAGGGTATGTCCTCATAATCAATGGTTTGGACCTAGTCCTCATCATGACATTCCAGGGTTAAGGATCTCGAAAAATCTTTAGAGACATTCATATACACACATATCTATGCATATGAAGTGTATCTCCTATGTTTTTTTTCTTCTGAGGATTTAACATATCTTCCAAGGGTGTTTCCTATACCCATGAGGATTTCTTCCAGCCAAAATTCCTATGGGAGAGAGTAGAGATGAATCCAGATTGGCCCAAAATAGAAATCCTCTTTTTTGGGGCTAAAATGATCTGTCCATAATCTAAGATACAACCTTGCAGAGCTGAAGAAATACAGACCATTTTTGAAGATTCGATTCTTGTCCTCAATATTGAAGAAGATAATCGTAAAGAATCCCTTCGAGCTCAACTGGAGTTCGTAGTGACCCGTAGGGTTCCACCACATTTTTATCCAATGCATGAGATCCCATTCAAAATTCCATAGCCCCCAAAAAATTTTGATCAAGGCATGATCCTTTATAAACTAGGTGTTCTCTCCCACCCTTGCTGAATTAATCACATACCTTGGAGCATTAGTCATTTGTGGGATACATTTCCCCGATTCCCATATTCGAGTTGATTTTGGATGGGATGTGTCTACTTCCACCTCCATGGCCTTTCCAAATCATTGCTCATCCTGGAAGATTTTTTCCCTAAGATGAGGTGGAGACTCAAAGGATGGCCACTTACTCCTAGCCCCTGGTTCCTCGTTCACTACCACATTGTTGTATGAGGGGGTTTGCACCCCCCCTTTTGAATCCATATGGGTCCTTCAATCTCCCATCTCCTTTGGTCGCCTCTATTTTCTTTGGAAATGTGATTTAGGATGTCCCAGAGCTATATTTATGCAAACATTCAAACCCTAGTCGCTCCGCTCTCCTAGTCCGCTTCTTTAGACCCACTCCAATGGATAATTGAGAAATTGAAAAAATAGAGAGAATTGGGATAATTATGTTGATTGGGGAAATTTGTTCAAATTGAATTAATTTGGGTAATTGCAACAAGTGGCACTAATTGGGCTAATCGAGGTAAACTAGGGCAATCAGGGAAAGTGGAGCAAGTGTGAATATTGGGGAAAATTGGCCTAACTAGGATAATTGGGGAGAATTGGGCTAAGTGGACAATTAGGGAAATCTTGGCTAATTGGGTTTAATTGAGAAAATTAGGTAAATTGGTTAATTGGAGAAAGTAGGTTTAATTAGTAAAATTAGACTAATTTATAAATTTGGGTGAATATATGGTAATTAGGCTCATGGGGGTAGTTAGGGATAATTGGGAAAACTAGGAAAATTGCACTAATTGGAGCAAATTGTGGCTAATTGGGTTCATTGGGAAGCGGGGATAATTTGACTAATTGGAATGATTAGAGAAATTGTATAAAATTGGGGAAAATGGGTTAATTGGGAAAATTGAGGATAATTAAACTAATTGAGAAATTGTGGATAATGTGGAATTTGATAAAATTGGGGCTGATTGTGGTTAGCTAGATGAATTAGGAAAATTGAGGCTAATTTGGAAATTGGTAAAATTGGAAAAATGACTCAATATTTGGATTCCTCAAGGGGATATTGTTCCTTTGATAATCATTTTGCTGGAGAAGGACCCTAATTATGCATCATCATTAATAAAATAAAGGTTGGGAATGGAATAAATGAGAGGAGATGAGATGAGTTGAGCTAAAAACTTGCCACACAAAGAACATGTTTAAGTTGTATACAAAGCCAAGTAAGACTTCAAAATCCCAAACACCAAGACCATTGAAACACCACATCATGTCTTCACCTATTTTAATTTGTTTAACTTGTTTATTTAACAAACAAAAAATGCATTTGCATTTTGCTAGCCCCTCCTCAAATCTTCTTTTCTTGCTTGTAATCTTATTAGACATTTAGTTAAATAGATCCTCTCCTCCAATACCTATAAATTTCATCCCCCTCTCCATATTCATATTCTTTCACGTTCTTCTCTTTACCTCAAGTTTGTTAAATTGAAGATTTGCAATTCTTAGAATGCAACTGAATGTAGTTGGTTTGCCACATTTGATTGTAGTTTCAATCCAAGGCCTTTTATTCTCACTTTTTTTAGAAGTAGAGTATTCTCATAGGAAAAATTTATCATCTCATTGTTGGCGGGCATAAATGACACACCGTCAATTGGAAGGTTAGATCTGGACTGGGGTTGTCTAATTAACCCAAGCCATTTGGTATGATATGACCTGACGGGTTTAATGGCTCTGTTAGCCAACTAAAGTCCTAAAAACATTAAAAGAAATAAACTAATCTAAAGCTATGATTCTAACAAATGATATATTACTTACTAATGTTTATTAAAAAGAAACATGAATATACAAATGATTATAAACAATCTATATACAGTTTACAAGGTTTGCTTGAAATCTTGGAAAAATGAATGTTCATAATAATGTTTCAAAATAAGATATAGTAAGAACATAAATCTTTTTGTTTTTTTTAATGTTTAAAGATTTCAAACTAATAAATACTAAGCAAATACAATTGAAACAATGACACATAAATAGTCAAAGCTAATTAATGAAATCATCATCTCATTCATATATAAACAAATCTGAATAAAAGAAAGAAATGCACCTACTAGCCTTTCATTGATCAACAATACTAAGATAAATTCATCTCTCTATATTGTATGAGCTCCTCTTAACCTATGTCAAGTGTAAAGCTATGAAAAAAACAAGAATAATACTTCCTGAAGAAATTCAAGGAAGTGTTTCATATTCTGGAGTGAGTTTATAATGACATCAAGACAAATAATTATATATCTTGTGACCTTGAAATGTCCAATAACTGAAAATGAAAGAAATTTCAATTCTTAGGAATGGTGTTACCAACTATCTAATAGCATATGTAAACTCAAAATACTTGAATAGATGATCAATCACAGATATATACTAAACCAAAAGATAATGAACAACATAAAGAAAAGCATGATATAAAATATCATGTGCAGAACTGACTAAAGCTAATTCGACATAGATAACATTTCGCATCAATAAATTACATGAGAAGACAATGAAAAAACACTGCAAAGTATACACAGGATGAAAGTCAAAGAGAAAACTATTTTCTCATATAGTTTCAACAAAATATGTTCATCATATGGTCCATGAAGAATTTTTGGGATAATAGACTCTTAAAGATTGAAAAAAATTAATATATAAATGATAACAATTAACCATGTATTAATAAAATAGACTAAATCTAATTTAAATCAATGCATAATCAATTATTTAAAGAATATGAAGATATTATAATGAAAATAAAACCATTTTACTCACATGACAAAAACCATTAAGCAACTTGGAATTCCATATTCTTCTTTGAAAATACTTGTCCATTCTCCCAAAGATTCCAACCATCCGTTACTCCATTTGAAAAGAAAAAAGTTTACAAAAGAAATAATATACAAAAGAGAAAGGATAAAAATCCTCCTCTCCTTTCTTGGATCTCCATGGCTCTGAACTTTCTCATATATTTATACAATGAATGAACAGTTTGGGCATCACTAATAATTTCGGCCACTTGAAATTGTCTCATAAAGAGACACAAATATCTCTCAAATCATGCATTTGTTTGGGACAATTCCCCTTTGTAAGATAAATGGGTCCATTCTGGAGATGGGTTTTTAACTGTTTCTTTAGATTCCTCATGGATTGGCTGCAATCAGTCCCGCAAAATCATCTATCTATTCTTGACGCATTTCCAAATTTTAGCTGTTGTTGCTCATAAATTTATTTGCAGCAATCCAATATTATTTTTGGATCAATCATCTTGAACGTATTTAGATAATAAATCAAACCATGATCGGATCCATACCAAATAACTGATAATAAAAACCCGTGAAACAAAAAGAAACCTAAATTAATAACCTAAAAATTGTGAATAAAACAAAATCTAGAACAATAAAATTAAAATGAATTTAAACTAATTATAAGTTCTAAACAAAAATTGTTTATATTTTCCTTTCAAATATGATCTTAAAATTCTAAAAGCTTCAAGTTGATGGAGAGGAGAAAAATATTAATTTTGGGTTTTCACAAAATCAAACAAATGATAGATAGTACTTTTTTTTATATATTATTTTATTTTTATTTTGAAATGAGATGTAAACTAACAAAATAATTTAATTAATTAAACCTACTAAATGATTTTGTGAAAATGATTGTTAATGAGCAAAATGCGATAACATAATCATAATTTAAACGAAAGTAAAAGTCGATAAAAATCAAGGTTTTCGTTTAAATTAAGATTTCTATGTTTGTCTCTCCCTCATTCAAATTTGATCAAATGTGAACAAATGTCATAGAAAAGATGTGTCGTAATAAAACCCCCCAAATTATGAAGCTCGTCCATCAACATTAAAACTCCGTAGAAAGCAAAACAAAATGGAATTTAAATTTCATGAAATTCAAACAAAAGAAAAGAAAAGAATATAAAATCAAACTAACCTTGAAACAAAGAAAACCAATACCAATCCAATCAAGTCAAAGGGAAACAAGTGAAGAATCCAAGTAAAATTTCGAGAGACCCCAGATTTTGATTAAAGAAAAAGAAGGGGGTTGTTGGGGCCCAAAAAATGACGACTTACTAGGTGAAGAAGTTATCTCTGACCTATTAAACTTTCATCGTAGGGAAGAAGAATAAGACTTGGATATAATTTTAAGCTGCTTTGAAACAAATCCACTTTAATATTACACAATGTTAAGACTAGCTCAGATTTATAGAAAAGTATCAGAAAAGAAGAAAATAATGCTTTTACAGAGGATTATAACCAGAAGTTGTGTTTTAATCAAATATTCACGATGTTTATAAAATGACTTGAATAGCGTTGACAAAGCCACTACTACCAGCAGGCGTTCATAGCCTCGATAGGGATGTCATTTAACCCACTCAAATGCTTTAATCCCATCCAATAGTTGTATCCACTTGATGTATACTTCCATAAAAGTTAATTTAAAAGAATGTACCGACTACCTCTCAACTTGACATTGATTTGTTGCTAGCAGGCATGTTCAGTACCCCGACGAAGTTGTCTTGGTACTATGTGTGCGTGTACCCGCTGCCAGCGAGCCTGTTCAGTACCCCGAAAGGCTTACACACACTTCCCACACATAAGTGTTTTCAAACCTCTTATGCCAATTTCAAATAGTAATATAATTGTATATTTATTGATGACAAAGAGAGCGGGGTGATACAGAAGGTTAATTGCAATACAGGTGAACAATTGATCATTTTTTTTAATTTGCTTTCAAAATTGAAAGTGTTATCATGGTTTAGATTTAAGATTTCATTTAAGAAATCATGTAGAGAATGGGGAAGCACTTAAAAGTGATTCCTTGAGAATATGGACGGCGTAAAAAGCCTAAGGATAATCATAACTCCCAAAGATCTTGACACATTTCAGGGGTAATACTCTGACAAAGACCGTTTAGGATTTCATAATACTCAACTGACTTATAAATCAATTATCTGAGTTGAACCTTAACATCATAAACTGTTTGAACTATTTCAAATTTCTTTCAAAAAAATAAGTCTTGAAATGAATTCTTCCTTCGACAATCGCTCTTTGATCAGAAATATAATTATTCAAAAAGACAGACAAGAAGAAAGTTCAATCAAAGAAAGAGAAAAAAAATAAAAATACACAACAAACTAAATCAGATTTTATTAATGGGATTCAAAATCAGAAGTATATCAAAGAAAACAAAATCGAAATAGCAAAAACACACTTTCATAAATAATTTTGGCCAAAGATAAACCCGAGCTTTGGGATCTACTAGCATCCCACTATAAAATAAAGGAATAACTAAATCATATAAAATCTCATGTGAGAGCAAGTTCTTTTCTTAAGATAGTGATGCATAAGATGTTACTTTGACCAAGCATTATTATTAAAAATAAAAGAGACTAAAAGAAAATAGAAATATCCTTACTAATATGAGTTCATTCCTACTCGTGGCACCTTGGGTCAGGGTTGAATTGATAGTTCAAATCTACTTATCTCTTTACTTTCCATTTAAAATTTTCATGATGATATTGCGTTTTTGAAAAGAAACATTCAACGAAAAGCAGAAAGAAAAAGATTTAAAGTGGAATTCCCTGACAACATTCATATTATGGTTCTCTTGGTGTGCCCACTTATGTTCATAATTGCATTATTACAAAGAGAAACAATGAGAAATAAAACTAACAGAAACCTACTCCTAAACCTACTCTAAACTACTAAATAGATCAAAACGCTAAGTAAAATTGTATTTACAGTGTAGCCACAAGAGCATCTTCAATCCTACAAGGCATAGAAAATCGAAAATCAAAATAAAAGAATGTAGTATTTGCAGATACAAAAGAAATATGTCATGCTTACGTCTTATATATTCTTTTAAAAACAAAACAAGCACGACCTTACCATTTTTTTGAAACTTCTTGATGTATGAATCCTCCAACCATTCTGCAATATTGTCGTGATATGGGTCATAATGGCATGGAAGAGTGTAAGTAAGTTTGGAAAACTTGTCAATATTATGGGGACCTGACATAACCATCAACCAAGGCCAAAGTGCCCCATCCTCTTGACAATTCTCCAAGTGTTCATCCATTTCTTCACATGGAGGATTTAAAAAAATCATGTCATGCTTACTTCCTATATATTTAGGTAGAAACAAAGTAGGTACAACTTTATCTTTATTATGAATATTTTTTAGATACGAATCTTCAAGCCATTCTAAGATCCTGTCATAAAAATTAGGATGCAGACTATGAATTCAAGAAATGGATATATCAACGGGGAACACATCATACGAGGATTCATGACATCAGTTAGATTATTGGTTTGAACACTTCCTTTGATGAAATTGATCGTTTCAAAATGTGAAGCATAAACATTAAAATTCAAACTAATCAAAGAACGAATATGCAATGTAGAATATTCAATCTACATAAGAATGAGTGCATTGTGTTTTTCAAAAATAAATCGTGTAAAATTATCTTGCAACATGTCCTTTTTCCATGCGAGTGATGAAAGTGAAAGAGCGTCAAATCCGACTTCATAAATGTTACGTTCATAATTAATTTCACCAAATTTTGGCATATCGAGAAGATTTGATTGTGATGGAAAAGAGTAAGATACTGTGGATAAAGTATCAAGTCCACCAGAATCTAAGAAGAGATTGGGATATAAAGAGTAAAATGAATAAGAAATAAACACATTAAGAGAATCTCTTGAGCTATGATATTTAACAATGGTATTTTGAAGACATTCCTCTTCACTTTCCTTAAAACTTTCACTCTGTTTTGGTGATAAATCCTTCAACATAATATGATCATCTAAATTTTCCTCATGTATGATAGACAATTCAAAAATTTCATGACAAACATCCAATCTTTCCCGTGGATAAGGTATGATTTGTAGATGAGGGTTTAAGGTTTCTTATTCCAATTGCAGATCTACATCTCTAATCAGTTTCATTGGAATGTTAGAATGCTTAAGATCGTTTTCGTCACCTAAGTGTTCTTTAATAACTGAATTTAAGTACTGATTAGAAGAATATGGACATTCATCTTGACCCAACATCAAATCTTCTTCCACGATGGTCGAGGACTGAATATACAATGCTTCAGAGGAAAAACTAGTTTGATTGTCAGTAAGAACCTTTTCAATAGATTCTACCTCCCTTGCTTGTTGAAAATTTTCGGATGGATTCCTCTCATCCTGTAAACAAAATTCTTCTCGCAATTGAGTGATAGGATTTGTAACTGATTTATGATTTGCGATTGAATATGACTGGATGAAAGGAATGCAAGAATCATAGAGGAGATTTAGTACAAATGACATGTCAACAAGATTAAATTTACAGAGAACATGATGGATTCTTGTTGAAAATCCTTTTGGAGATGAATTTCCATTGATTAGCAAAGTCTGAAATTCTTCACATAATTGATTGTAATCATAGATCTTAAAAACATCTAAAAATTCCTCTACAAATTGAAACCAATCAATAATGTGATATGCTGGAAAAGACTCAAACCAATGTTTAATCCTACCCTTAAAAGTAAAAGCAAACAATCTGCATAAAACCTTTAAATCAGAAATATCATGTTTGATGCATTTACACCAAAACTTGTTAATATGATCTTTAGCAGATACATTCCCCCCACCATCAAAGGTGAGTTTGGACTAGCAAGAGATTCTCTCGTTGGGAATATCAAGTAATAAGAAGTGGAAAGCATGTTCCAACACAGTGATTTGGGGAGCCATGGGGAATAAAAAACATTCAAAACAAAGACTCCTCCAAGGCCATATTATCAGTCTAGCCTCCCTTCTAGTGCATTTTAAGATGACACAAAAGAAGAATTTATAAATTTGGAATTATGACAGGCTGAGGGGTAAAACATTTAATCGTTAAATTTACCTCAGCCCTCCTTCTAGTGCCATTTGTTGGCGGGCGTAAATGACACACTGTTAATTGGAAGGTTAGATCCGGACTGGGGTTTTCTAATTAACCCAAGATGTTTGGTATGATCTGACCCGATGGGTTTAATGGCTCCGTTAGCCAACTAAAGTCCTAAAAACAGTAAAAGAAATAAACTAATCTAAATCTATGATTCTAACAAATGATATATTACTTACTAACGTTTATTAAAAAGAAACATGAATATACAAATGATTATAAACAATCTATATACAGTTTACAAGGTTTACTTGAAATCTTGCGAAAATGAATGTTCATAATAATGTTTCAAAATAAGATAAAGTAAGAACATAAATCTTTTTGTTTTTTTTAATGTTTAAATATTTTAAACTAATAAATACTAAGCAAATACAATTGAAACAATGACACAGAAATAGTCAAAGATAATTAATGCAATCATCATCTCATTCATATATAAACAAATCTGAATAAAAGAAAGCAATGCACCTACTAACCTCTCCTTGATCAACAATACTAAGCTAAATTCATCTTTCTGTATTGTATGTGCTCCTCTTAACCTGTGTCAAGTGTAAACCTATGACAAAAGCAAGCATAATATTTCCTGAAGAAATTCAAGGAAGTGTTTCATATTCTGGAGTGAGTTTATAACGACAGAAAGACAAATAATTATATATCTTGTGACCTTGAAATGTCCAATAACTGAAAATGAAAGAAATTCCAATTCTCAGGAATGGTGTTACCAACTATCTAACATCATATGTAAACTCAAAATACTTGAATAGACGACCAGTCACAGATATAAACTAAACCAAAAGATAATGAACAACATAAAGAAAAGCATNCCCAGTCACAGATATAAACTAAACCAAAAGATAATGAACAACATAAAGAAAAGCATGATATAAAATATTATGTGCATAACTGACTAAAGCTAATTCGACACAGATAACATTTCACATCAAGAAATTACATGAGAAGACAATGAAAAAACACTGCAAAGTCTACATAGGATGAAAGTCAAAGAGTAAACTTCTTTCTTATATAGTTTCAACAAAATATGTTCATCATATGGTCCAGGAAGAATTTTTGGGATAATAGACTCTTAAAGACTGAAAAAAATTAATATATAAATGAAAGCAATTAACCATGTATTGATAAAATAGACTAAAGCTAATTTAAATCAATGCATAATCGATTATTTAAAGAATATGAAGATATTATAATGAAAATAAAATCATTTTACTCACATGACAAAAGCCATTAAGCAACCTGGAATTTTGTATTCTTCTTTGAAAATACTTGTCCATTCTCCCAAAGATTCCAACCATCCGTTGCTCCATTTGAAAAGAAAAAAGTTTACAAAAGAAAAAATATACAAAAGATAAAGGATAAAAATCCTCCTCTTCTTTCTTGGATCTCCATGGCTCTGAACTTTCTCATATATTTATACAATGAATGAACAGTCTGGGCATCACTAATAATTTCCACCACCTGAAATTTGTCTCATAAAGAGACACAAATATCTCTCAAATCATGCATTTGTTTGGGACAATTCCCACTTTTAAACTAAATGGGTCCATTTTGGAGATGGGTTTTCAATCGTTTCTTAAGATTCCTCACGGTTTGGTTGCAATCAGTCCCGCAAAATCATCTGTTTGTTCTTGATGCATTTTCAAATTTTATTTTTTGTTGCTCATAAATTTATTTGCAGCAATGCAATATCATTTTTGGATCAATCATATTGAACGTATTTAGATAATAAAATCAAGCCATGATCAGATCCATACCAATTCACTAATAATAAAAACTTGTGAAACAAAAAGAAACCTAAATTAATAATCTAAAAATTGTGAATAAAACAAAATCTAGAACAATAAAATTAAAATGAATTTAAACTAACTACAAGTTCTAAACAAACATTGTTTATATTTTCCTTTCAAATATGATCTTAAAATTCTAGAAGCTTCAAGTTGGTGGAGAGGAGAAAAATATTGATTTTCGGTTTTCACAAAATCAAACAAATGATAGATAGTTCTTTTTTTAATATTATTTTATTTTTATTTTGAAATGAGATGCAAACTAACAAAATAATTTAATTAATTAAACCTACTAAATGATTCTGTGAAAATGATTGTTATGAGAAAAAGACAAAAACATAATCATAATTTAAATGAAAGTAAAAGTTGATAAAAATTAAGGTTTTCGTTTAAATTAAGATTTCTATGTTCATCTCTCCCTCATTCAAATTTGATCAAATGTGAACAAATGTCATAGAAAAGATGTGTCGTAATAAAAACTCCCAAATTATGAAGCTCTCCCATCAACATTAAAACTCTGTAGAAAGCAAAATGAACTGGAATTTAAATTTCATGAAATTCAAACCAAACAAAACAAAAGAATATAAAATCAAACCAACCTCGAAACAAAGAAAACCAATACCAATCCAATCAAGTCAAAGGGAAACAAACAAAGAATCCAAGTACAATTTTGAGGGACCCTAGATTTTGATTAGAGAAAAAGAAGGGGGTTGTTGGGGTCCAACACTCATGAACCTTGATATTAAATGGTTCTTTTGAGACCTCAACACACCCTAAAACTTTTCTAAATTTTTTGGGTACCACTTTCTTTTTATTATTTTGATTTTCAAATTTCCTTTTTCGAAACTTTTGATTTTCAATTTTGATGAAAATTTTACTCTAAAACGAGTTCTTTACTTTGTTTGAGTTTTGATTCTCTAAAAAATAAAAAATAAAAATCTAAGTCAAAAGCTGCAAAATAATCTTCTAAATCGTGCATCTAAGTGAAGTTTTCATTTTTATCATTGTTGAAACTCCACTTTCTCTACTACTAAAAGTCACAAGTATTCCCAAATGGATTTAGTTATTGTAGGAGTGCATTCACTTTGATTTATTTGAAAGTGGAAACTATCCTTTGAAAATATTTCGTGGAGTTAAATTTCAATTTTGATCAGAGTAAAAGTGAAATTCTAACTTAGACAAAAGTGAAATTCAAACTCCACTGAAAGTTAGGAGTGTGATCCACTATAAGAAAAAGTGAAAAATACACTTTGATGATTGGAGAATAAAATTACTTTGACCAAAATCAAAAGCTGGAAAGTCACTCCAAATAAGTGTCTAATTTTCGTTGATAAAAAAATAATTTGTTTCTTGCGACTAAGAAAGTGCATCAGGGTTATCCTCAAAGTTTCCATGGAATTCATAATTCAGTTTTCCTTTCAAATAAAGTCTTATCTATCACTGATAAGATTATCTTTCCCTCAAATTTTTGAAATTTTCATGGATTTAAAAGTTCAGTGTAAAGGTTGCTCAAGTGAAATTCTCAATTGATAATCATTGAATGACATTGCTTTGCAACCAATGTTTCACCTGACATGAATGAGATTTTATTTCTCTAAATTTTACTCAATATTTTGGCCAAAAAACTCATCATCATCAAAACTTGAATTCAGCTCTACTTAAATAGCTTTATATCCAATGTTTGTCTTCATAAACAATATTATTTGATAAGTGTTGTAATAACATAGTGAAAAACAGTGTTTGGCTTTCTTTGAGCAAAGTAAATTATAGAGTATAGTGGATGCAGTGTTTTAATTGTAGAGTAAGCTTGACACTTTTAGTTATATTCATTCCATGTTAGAATCAAAATAGGTAAGAATTGTTGCAATTATCTGTATAAATATTCTTTGTTTCATTATTTTAGACATGATTATTATTATGAGGAAATGATGGTAAAATTAATCAATGTCTTGAATATAGGAAACAACCAGAACTGAGGACATGATTTATGTAAGAAAGGAAATTGATTGTGAAAATAATGAGAGGTCAAATTCAAGAAACGAATGAACACAAAACTATCAAAGTAATGCAATATCACAATGAATAATATTTTACAAATTAAATTACAAATCAAGGAAAAAGAAATGTGTGCCCACTACCTTTGAAAAGGAGGATCATTAATTTATTATCAGTTGTCAATATTTTAACCCTTGAAATCCCTTTGAGGGAGCCTAGGGGAAATTAAAAGAACATAATTGTACAAGAAAACAATAACTGCCAAGAAATAAGTTGAGCAATCACAACTACAAAGAAGGAATTCCATGAGTTCATAACGTGGTTATGAGAAAATGTATAAAAGGGAATTGATTAGTTGAGAAGGGGGATTTTTGCTATTGGAAATTTGTAAACTCTTTTGCTAATTTTAGTGATAAGAATACCTCAAGGCCCCAGATGGGGTAACACGCAGAGTAGCCATGCCACTTGGCTTAGCATTAAGCCATAGCTTAAATGTTGTAGGCTGCTTACCATCCCTTCAACAGTAAATATGGTAGCAGGCCATTACAACAGCTCTACGAAGGCAGGACTTGTCCCTTGCGCGAACACATTAGCACCGCCAACATTCAATATGACAGAGGTAAGAGTTAAGAAGGGGCCATCCCATGCAAATCTAAAAGTAAGGAAGTCTGGATAGAGCTGGCTCATTTTCGTCTTGGACCTCCGCATCGGTTGGGAGCTCTGGTGTAGTCTCCTCTGTATCTCGATGATTCCAGAGGTGCCCTCCATTTATCCCTCCTCTGCTTTGACAAGGGAGTGAGGCAAGCCTCGCCAAGGCTTGACTTGGTACACCCACAAAGCGCAGCGACAGAGAAGACAAAATTTTGAGCGCGCACTCTCGAAGGTGACTTCTATCCTCCGACAGAGAGCTAGAGCCGACCGCATGGCACTCCATGCCATTATAGTTGAGCCTGCGACAAAGAAGAATGCACATACCCCTGCAATTGACCCTGAACCACAAGCTAGAAGCAGTCTGAAGGGCATGTTTGAAGACAAGTTCCCAATTTTCTATGTCAAAGAAATACCATGCCTGAAGAATATCGCGACCACTTGGCTGGAAGTGGAACCTCAAGCCACTGAGCTTGAAACACAGGCTGGAAGTGGTATGAAGGGAAAGCCTACATAAGAGTTTCCAATTTGTTATGTCGAAGAAATTCCGTGCCTGGATGATAATGCGACCATCCTGGGACCTCAAGCAATAGAAACAACAAGGGGGAGGCTCTGTGAGGACATCCCCACCTGCCAAGCTAAGAAGGTGACGAAGGATGATGAGGTATGGAACAACGCTGGTGCAAAAATCCTTTGCGCAGAACATCTGACTCTCATGTTCGAACTCTGAGGCCACATGGCAGACCAGGAGCACAGAGCCCTCCTCATGGGACATTGCTTGGACCTACTGCTTGATGCTTACTCCAATGCTCTAGCAAAGAGAAAATGTCCAATGTGTGCACAGCCGTTTGTCATTCCGACCACGTCCACGCTTCAGGAGAATAAGGGCAACATGTCACCGGGTATTTGAGTTTTTCTTTTCTAAGTCTGGTTTTACATCATGCTGTTGTTCAATGTTAAGATGATCAATAGCCATCTATCCTGGTTTCCTTCGGGCAGGACAGATGGCAAAAAAATATTTTAGCCTGTCTTCCAAGACATATTTTGCCCCAAACAAGGCTGGTTTTTGGTAAAACGACAGCCTATTTGGTGGCACAGTATGATAGTATCTCTGTGTATTTTTGTTTCTGTTTTTTTGTCAACTTAATATAGCAGGCAATACCCTTTTTTACTTAAAAAAAAAAGAAAAGATAAGAATACCTTAGGGCAAATTTTGAGGATAAGCTTGGATTTTGGTCATAAGTGTTGAGAACTACTTTTGGAGTTTTTTTTTTTTTAACTAAAACACTGTAAGGTTGTATCCTTCTATTATATACTTTTTTGTATCGAATTTACATTCTTTCTTTGATTTTTATGAAATATTTTCTTTGGGATGGTGAATGTGAGGTTGTGAATAGTGATTTGAGAATATACTTTTCTACATTTCTTTTTCGTTCATGTATATGTATATGTTTCTACTCTTTTTCTTGAATAATTTTTTGTTCTAGAAGTAATAATAGGAATATACATAGTTAGCCTTGTATTCACTATTTAAGACATGATCCTAGCTAGGATAGATAGAATAGGATTTCATTCTACATATAGATTAGAAAGAATATTTCATTTTTCATTCCACCTTTGGTTTCACATTATAATAGTAGTGGTTCTTGGCCCAAAATCTGGATAGGTTCCCTGTTCCAAATGATGTGAAATATAATTAGGAATTTACATTAGGGAGAAACCTTGTTGTTGAGGAATGCATTTTTCCCATGGAAGCATAAATTGGTGATAGAAGGGGGGCCTTAATTGTATGGCTGGTAGAAAAACTTGCTCTTCATGTGGTCATCATTCCAAACCTACAAATCATGAACCTCAACCCAGTCATATCAATACCCAAGGTCATCACTTAGACCTGGAGAATGTCTTTGAGGATAGCGCAACTACTTTTGAAAATCTTGAGCGAAATCCTGAACATATATACATGGTTCCTCATCTAGAGGTAAATGATTTATTTCATCTCACTCAGGCATATGCCCTAGAGATTGGATAGTTTCCTATTTCACCTTTGTTTCCCATACAACAAGCAAATTATAGAAGCCACATTGAAATTGAACATAAAATTTTGGTTGATTTTGTATAACTTTCTCTTCAAGAGATTTCCAAACCTCTGGAACAAATCTCACCGTCACCCCCATCTTCAGCTCACACTACAAATTTCCCAACCCCTATGCAGCTTGAGCTTAACATGCAATCTTACAAAATTTTGCATTGATCACTAGCTCATCAAATGGCCATAAACTAACCTCACATGCTTGCATGGATGTCCCATGGTGCTCTTAATTTAGGAGGGAAAATTCATGATCTACCTAAGCATCTTGAGAGTATTCTTCCTAAATTTGACCTTCACAAATCATTTCGCCTAGAAGACCATATACACAATTTCTATCTAGTTGTGAAATTAATGAATGTAGGGAATGAAGATGTGTTATGTAGACTATTTCCATACACCTTCAAAAATAAGGCATCTACTTGGTACTACAGTCTACCCATGGGTTCTATCATGAACTGGAATGATTTTGAAAAGGAATTTATTAATAAATTCCTTTTAAGAAAAGAATCCTACAACTTTTCTGAAATGATTAATACCTATTAAAATGGAAAATAATGAGTGAATTAAATACTTTCAATCAACGCTTCACCACAATTTCGAAAAAAATCTCTGCTAATGCCCAACCAACCAAAGCGGTGGTAGTTGAATACTGTACATCCACCTTCCATGCATCCATTTCCATGTTTGTCAAAAAGACTAGTAAAACCACTCTTGCTAAAAATTATGAAGAATATATGAAGGTTGAAAAGGAAATGTTCACATTGGCATGGAATCCGAGAGGTGAGGATAACACAATTTTTCCTTCAAATAAGAAACCTCTTTTTCTTTACTAAATCTGTAGAGAAGTAACCCATAGATTTAGAAAGTGTTCTTAAAATGGTAAAAAATTATCCAATGGGGTTGTCGAATTAAAAAATAACTCTAGAGAAGGAACCTATGATCAAAAAAAATTTAGACCTTTCCATAAAAAATCTATCACTCCTTCAAAACCTCCAGAACCTTCCACTCTAAACCTGAATCTTAAGGAAGTGGGGATGGACAACTTCTACACTTTTCATCAATCTAATCATTCTAAGAAAAAGTGTCCTCGGTGGATTAATTCCATGATCTTATTCATAAACCATATTCTTGATAAAAAAAATGTTGTTTGAGAAAATTTCATAAGAAATTGAGTGTAAAGAGGCCGTAGAGGAGAGAGAAAAAACTAGCGAAGAAACCATGTCCCTCAGTCTCTTGAACTTGAAAATTTTGCAGTAGAAGAAATATTAGTGTAGAGTTACATGTTACTAAACCTACCCCTAATAATACAATTTAAGGAGTAAAGGGCCTATCTCTATTGTTACTCTTCCTATGAAAACCATCACAGTGGCTAGGAAAGCGATGCCCCCTTTCAAACCTAGGGAAATACAACTCCAACTCAGCCCGTAATTTCCATGGTTGTCACCCATACCAAAAAATCCACAATGGAAATCTTAATCGTACTAACCATTGGATACAATGTCATCAAATACATGAAAAATACTAAAGCCAATGTTTCCATGTATGACATTTGCAACATTCCTTAGCAGAGAGATCTACTCTTGAACACTTCAAATCT
>SNQJ01S0036443.1:92563-111073 GCA_010110895.2 Picea sitchensis
TTTCAATACTTCCATGATCTCCCCTTTTAAACCATCCATCTTAGTATCCAACATAGATTCCATTGAATCCATCTTATTTTGTAGTTAATTTATGTCCCTACACATTTCTTCACCTTCATCAAGAGTCCAAGTATGATTTTCTGGAGGCTTATTTGGTGTAGAAGTTCCCTTTTTTGGTGGCATGTTGGCAAAGTATCACTTTTGAACCTTGATTTTGAGGTGGTTCTGCTAGACAATATTTCTTCTATTGTGTCTCCCAAGTTTCAGCCCTTCTAGGTATGAAACTTTATTTTATATAGTTCTCTGATATTTCTTCTCTGCAATGCCACAGGTCTGATCAAAATTAGATGTGCCAAGTGGAATTTATGGTAACTTCCCCACAACTTGCCGATTTTTGTCCTTTCCAGGAGATCTCACTTGTATAGAATGCCCCACACAAAATAATTGATATAAAATTTTGAAACTCACACCAAAAATACTAAAGACTGTCCATGATCCAATGAAACTAGTCCCACTCAATTTGGATACTCTAGGAAGAAGTTATGATTGTTTTACCTGGAACACCTTCTTGAGACTAGTCAGATACCCTATCTTACACAGGGTGTATCTACAAATTTATGATGACCCAAAAGATGAATTTTACCATAGATACCTTACTAATTTATGTAAATATCCTCCATATTTCATTGTCTGAAACATTACACAAACATTTTTATAGCGAAAATTCCGCAATGACTCGGTTCAAGATGATTCCATAACCCTATCTTGTATAGGTTGTATCTCTGAAAGTGTAAGGCCTCAAGAGCTGAATTTTGAACCCAATGTACATTGATCCATCTACTAAATATCCTCCAAGTCATTCCTTATGAAACATTGTAGAAAAAACGTTATAGTGAAAATGCCAAGGTGTCTCAGATGTAGCAACAAAACCCCAAGATCTTGAGCTCTGATACCATATGTTAAGAACCAAATATCAATATAGCATAGAAAAACCTCAGAAAAAGTACTCAACACCTTGAAAAAGAGATAATTTTAGATAATAATCCTCTTCGAGGGGGCAACCTCCTTTTACCCCACTTAAATGTTCAAGTACAAGATGATTAAAAATGAAAATGTCTCCTTGGTTTATATAGGAGACTAGAAGGTATAATGGCCTAAAGCCAACATAAATAAAATAACATTACTAATATAATATGCCCCAATTAAGGGGTAATGAGCCAATATTAGGGCTTAACAAAGAACATCTAGTAGAAAGAGACAGGATCATTGAAAATTGGGAAGCAAAGATTGTCACATTAAGAAAGGATCTTCAAGAGAAAAATATGCAAAACAACTCAAAAGTTTTGGATAACATTATCAGTAATCAAAAGCCTCATCATGACAAGTTCAGACTTGGATACAATCAGAAAGAAAATGGATCAAGCTCAAAAACAACAGAATAAGAAACATATGCAAAAATCTATGCATAAACAATCAAAGGGGATAGGAAGACCTACAAGGAAAATTACAGGGACACTCCTACACCGAGAAGATTCAGATTTAAGAATCAATGGCCGGCAGAAACATATAGGTCTCATGAAGAAGAAGGATTCAAAAGAGAAATCCCTTTCAAAATATATTCAACTCCCAGGTATCAAAATATCTTTTTTGGTTTATGTTATGCATGCAATAATTTTGAACATACAACTATGAATTGCAGAGCTAATAGCAGGAACATAAACAACTTTGAAAGTCATACACAAAAGGGTTATCCAAGAATTCCTAGTGAAACATAGAGAATATGTTACAACAAGTTTGAATCATTGAGCACTGAAGTGGAATGCTACAAGTGTAACAACTTTGGACACATGGCCAAAGATTGCAGAATGATAGTTCCTCCTAGAGAACCACAATAGAACAAAAATAGACAAGAACCTCAGAAGAGAACATGGATAAGAAAGCAGAATCAGTATAGCAATGAAGAATGCACACTCGCTCTACAAGCTAAGCAGAAGAAACATGGTTGGTATGTTGATAATGGATGTTCAAAACACATGATAGGTGAAAAATACATGTTTCTTACATTAATAGAGGAAAGAGATGGATCAGTCTCCTTTGGAAATGATTATTCAACTAAAATCATTGGAAAAGGCACAATCAGAATTGGAAACAAGAATACCAAGGAAGAAAATGTTTTACTAGTAGAAGATATGAAACAAAATCTTCTAAGTGTGAGTCAAATGTGTTACCAAGGTCATAAAGTTACTTTTGATTAAAAAAAGTGTGAGATAAGAAAACAAGGTTCAAGAAAACTGATTGCAACAACCGCAAGAACTTCAAGCAACATATATGTATTAAGTGAAATTGGAAATGAAAAGTATTGTCTAGGAAAGGAAGATGAAAGTTGGCTATGGAACAGAAGAATGGGTCACATACACTTTGATAACCTTATCAAAGTCAACAAAAATGAAGCAGTTAGAGAAATACCCCAAATCATGAAACCAACCAACACTTTATGCAAGCATTGTCAACAAGGAAAGTAAACAAAGACCAAGGTTAAATCAAAGGAATATTCAATGACAAGACCACTAGAAATTGTGCATACTAATCTAGTTGGACCAACTACAACAAAGGGTTTAAAAGGTGAGAAATACTTTATGTTATTAGTTGATGATTATACAAAAATGACTGCAGTTTGCTTTCTCAGGAATAAGTCAAAAGCTTTTGAAAACTTCAAGGTCTACAAGGAAATGGTTGAAAATGAAATGGATTAAAAAATCAAATGTTTGAGATTTGATAATGGAGGAGAGTTTGCTTCAAAGGAGTTTATGGACTACTATAGTAGGAATGGAATAAAAAGGAAATTCTCCATTGCTAGGACACCTCAACATAATGGAGGTGTTGAAAGAAACAACAGGACAATACAGGAAATGGCTCGAACATGCTAATGGATTCCAAATTTAAAGATATCTTTTGGACACATGCAGTGCATACAATGGTTTACATTAAAAATAGATTAATGCTTAGAAACAACACTGACAAAACTCCCTACGATGTAAAGGAAGACCAACAAATGTGAAGCACTTCATAGTATTTGGAAGCAAATGCTACATCAAAAGAGAAGATGGCAGAATGAGAAAGTTTGAATCTCGTGTGGAAAAAGGAGTACTTGTTGGTTACTCAAGTAAAAGGAAAGCATACAAGTGTCACAATTTGAAGTTGAACAAAGTTGTGGAAAACATCAATATAACAATTGATGAAACAAGTGGACAAGAATTAAAGGAAGAAGAAAATGAATCAATGGAACAACTTTACGAAGAAGAAGAACAAGATGAAGAAGAAGTAGAAGGGGAAGATGAATAGGATCAGACAAAAGTAGAAGATAAAGTTCAGCAAGTGCCTCCAAAGAAACCTAGAAAACGAATACAGAAGAATCATCCTTCAGATCAGATTATCGGAAACAAAGATGCAAGAGTTGAGACAAGAAGAAGAATTCGTTCACCAGAACAAACACACCTAGCACTCTCATCTACGATTGAACCAAACAGTTTTGAAGAGGCCAACAAGGATGAATTTTGGAATAAGGCCATGGATGAAGAATTGGATCAAATAAAGAAGAATGACACTTGGGAATTGGTTCCAAGACCAAATAATAAGAATGAGATTGGGACAAAGTGGGTATTCAGAAATAAATTGAATGAAGATGGACAGGTTACAAGGAACAAAGCTAGATTGGTATGTAAAGGATACAGACAGGTTGAAGGAATCGACTTTGAAGAGACATTTGCCCCAGTTGCCAGAATGGAAGTAATCTGATTTCTTTTAGCTTATGCATGCTCCAAGAATATTAAAGTGTATCAGATTGACATGAAATCAACTTTTATGAATGGGAAACTTGAATAAGAAGTCTACATTGAACAACTAGAAGGATTTCAGTTGTCAGAGAATGTAGATTATGTGTGTAAATTGAAGAAGGCCTTGTATGGTCTAAAACATGATCCTAGAGCATGGTTCTCTAAACTGGATAAATATCTACAACATGCAGGGTTCATAAAAGGAAGTGCAGAAAATAAACTCTACATCAAGGTAACTCTAGATAGTATTTTATTAATTGAAGTTTATGTTGATGATATTATTTTTGGAAGCAATGATGACAGGTTAAGCCAGAAATTTGCAAAGGATATGAAAAATGAATTTGAAATTTCATTACTCGGAGAACTATCCTTCTTTCTGGGTCTTCAGATACGTCAAAGCAACCAAGGACTTTTTATTTCTCAAGCTAAGTATATCAGAGAAATGTTAAAGAGGTTCAGAATGGAAGATTGCAAACCAGTTACCACTCCTATGAAAACAAGTTGGAATTTGAGAAAACATGATGATTCAAAGTCTATAGACCAGAGACAATACAGGTCAATGATTAGTAGCTTATTATATGTGACAACATCCAGACCAGATGTAATGAAGGAAGTTGGACAGGTGGCACAATTTCAAGCAACATCAAAGGAATCACATGGCGTAGCAGTGAAGAGGATTTTCAGATATCTCAAAGGAACATAAGAGTTTGGATTATGGTATCCAAAAGGAAATGATATATCACTTATTTCCTACACAGATGTGGATTGGGCAGGTTGCATTGATGACTGACGAAGCACCAGTGGAGCAAGATTATACTTGGGTGAGTGTTTAGTATCATGGCTAAGAAAGAAACAATCATCAATATCCTTATCTACAACTGAGGCTGACTATATTGCAGCAACAACATTTTGTACATAGGTTCTATGGATGAAACAAAATCTGACATATATACAAGTTGAGTATGATGATCCCATTCCAATCTATTGTGATAATATAAGTGCCATCAATATCTCAAAGAACTCGGTGATGGACTCTAAGATGAAGCACATTCCAATTAAGTATCACTTTCTACAGGAACAGGTTGCAAAGAAGAACATCAGAGTTGAATATGTGGGCACAGAAGAAAAAGTGTCAGACATCTTTACAAAAATGCTTCCAAGAGAAGCCTTTGAGTATATTCACCAAATACTCAGAGTAATTTCTACTCCAAAATGAATTCTTTTGAATGATTATCTTATATGTCTTAGATTTACATGAGGAAACACCATAAATAGGACAGCTCAGGTTAGGAGATCACTTTCAGGAAGAGTTTAGTTGGGGGGAGTATCCCCAAGGATAGCTCAGTTAGGGGGAGCAGCCCCAGATGGAAAGATACCTTTGCCATTGATGACAAAGGGGGAGAGTTTTATCAGATGCAGAGCACAAAGGCATGGTTCCAGGGGGAGCAATGGTCACAGGGGTAGCATGAGTGATATGACATTAGTATTGCATTAGAGTGTTTCCATCAATGCCAAAGGGGGAGATTGTTGATTAATTGGGTTGGTTTTCATTAATGTCAATGCTTGAAGAAATTCTGGTAGCAAATTCCGGTAGTGCAAAGGTTTGGGTAATGGACCCAAGTTTTTTTTTATGGATAATGGTATGAGTTTTGATATATTTGCAGTAAAACTATTCTAGATGGATAGTACATGTCATGCCATTTTCAGTGGTATGTGGAACGTCACATAACTCCTCAAAATTAGAGATTTATGGCCATGTGAAGTTGGAGAAACCTCATGAGTCATCTAGAAGCCCCAAAAGGTCAAAGTAGTCAAAGTGTTTGCAAATAAGAAATTATTTAAATAATAAAGTGAAGTGATGAGTGTACTATAAGTCAAAGAGAATGCAAAAGAAATTATTTAAATAATAAATTTAATGGAGAACATACTAATTATGGAAATTGGTTAAGTTAAGTGGACAAGTGGTTATAAGTGGGTTAACCCTAAAATAAGGAAAGTGGGTTAAGATGGTTAAAAGGTAACCCCTTGAAGATGATACATGAAAGTATAAATAAGAAGCAAGGCTCTCTCATTTAATCACACTTGAACATATTGAATATATATTGTTGTGTAAGTATTATTGCAAGTATTCATTGATACATCTGAAGTAGTGAAAGTTTGAGGTATCACGAAGGGTTGACGATGAAAGTTTCAGAATTACAATGAATACTAAAAAAACCTAAGTTATAAGGTGCACACAGGCTAACAATACAACATGGTGCATACATACATGGGCTACCCGTATAACAGGTCGCGTACATATGTCGACTGTCAGTATAACAGGGCGTGTACTTGAAGGAAAAGCGATGGAAATATGAGGAGATTAATAAGCCGAGGTTTTAGATTCTGAGATCAATCTCCCATGAAGTTCTACAGTGATCAGATACATTAGATCTATCCACTGGTTCAAAAGGTATGTCTTATTTCTATGAGTAGTTGGATTTTGATGTATGCATGAGAAATGGTTATGGAGATTTGAGGATTCTCCCTAGAGATACTAGTGGCTACATGAGATCTTCTGTATAAGTCAGATCTACAAAAATATAGTGCTGGTATAATCATTGATACTTCTTGTTAGAGTTGAGGAACATCTTGTATTTCTTGGCATATGGCTAAGGGTTTTTGTGGTACATGGTTGAGAGCTTGTATTTGTGAAGTGGTTGATGTATTAAGAGGATGAATATCAGAAAGGGTTTTATGACTAGATCATGTGAGGGTTAGTATACTTGTTCATGATTACACACACCTATATGGACATGACTAGAGATATATATATATGCTTTGGGTAAATATTATGTATGAGGATGCATGCACATGGTATAGTTACAGTTTGGATACAGTGACAGGTTGCAAATCTATGTGAAAGAAGTTGTAGAGGGTCAGAAGTTTTCAGAAGGCATACATAGGCTGCATAATAGACTGGACGTGTACACACGCGGGCTACATAATAGATAGGGTGCGCACATATGCATGTTGTAGAAGTACAATTTGCATATCTATTGTATTTGGTTGATACATGCTCAGTTCAGGTACAGGTTGATTGCATGGGTAGTAGTACAGGTTGGCTGCAGGTTAGTGGTATAGGTTGGTACAGTTTTACAGTGGTATATCTCACAGTGATAGTGTGACAATGGTTCCATCATTCTACTCCTATGCCATGGCGGTTGGACGGGGCAAGGACAGGTGGTTGTAGCCACCTTCTAGTTGTAGCCGAAGAACATAGGGGGTTGTAGCCTCCTTTTGGTTGTAGCCAAAGAATTGGGGAGTTAGAGCTTCCCTCATGTTGTAGCCTGAGAAACTAGGGGGTTGGAGCCTCCTTTCAGTTGCAGCTGGAAAAAAAAGGAATTTGGTGCTTCCAAATGTAACTCTTAAAGACATATAAGAAAAATAATTCCATGTTTTTCTCCCGATCTGGGTTTCCACATAAAAACAATGGTGTACTATGTATGTGTATGATTTCTCATTTGTTCATTGTTTATTTATAGTGCAACTATTGGATGATAATTCTACATTTATATAACACTTTCATTTTGTGGTTGAAAAGAATTGAATTTCTCTATTACTAATTCACCCCCCCTCTCAGTAATGCAACATCCAAGTCACAAGAAGGAGATGGGGCAAGCTCTATCCTTATTTATCCACACAAAAAGAAGACTCTAATTTCCTACTAACTAGAGTTGAATTGCACCAACTAAACAACCAAGTATGAGGCTTTGGTACAAGGTCTAAGAAAATCTATTAATCTAGAGGTAAAATGCTTGAAATTTTTTGGTGAGTGGGAAATAATTGTTGGACAAGTCAAGAATTTAATGCACTTTATTTCTCCTGATTTAAAAAAACGTCAATTGGAGGTTTGGAAGTTAATTAATAATTTCGACACATTCAATTTTACCTCTATCCCTCACTCTAAGAATGAAACTAATGATACTTTTGATAAGACTACTTCTAGGTTTGCTCATTTGAATAATGGTTTCTCTATTGAACTTATTTTCAGGCCCTCAACCCCAGATAATGTAACCAACTGGAATGATGATGATAAACTAGCCAAATTCCTTTCCAACCAAGGCATGTTTAAAGATGTGGTTATAGATGATGAGGAACACAAGAAATCCCTACAAAATTACAGAGATGGCATGGACAATATCAAGTGTAATCCAATACCCAAAGGAGTCATAACTCTAGAGAACTTTTTTGATTTGTAGGCAAGGTTTTGAAAAATAGTAAATTTTAATACAAATATTAAATTTTAGGTTTTGAGTTAGTCAATCTAGGAACTAAAGAAACTCCCAAAAAAATAAATCTAGGGATGTACTACTCAGAAGAATAAAAGTGTTTGTATATTCAATTTTTTACGAAGTACAAGAACATATTTTCTTGGACTTATGAAGACTTGAAAACTTATGACACAAATATCATGCAACGTGTCACTCCACTTAAAGAATATCCTCAACCTTTTCAACCGAAATTACACAAGGTGCACCTAACACTTGAACCTATCATACATAAATAATTAAAGAAGCTAATGGATGTAGAGATCATATTCAAGGTCTATCATTCTACCTATTTTTTGAATTTAGTGCATGACATTAGAAATAAATATGGGAAAACTAGATTGTGTGTGTATTTTTGAAATATCGATCAAGCATCTGATAAGGATAATTACCATGTTCCTTCAATGGAACAAATTTTACAACTTGTCTCTGGTGCTGAAATGTTTTCATTGTTAGACACCTTTTCTAGCTACACTCAAGTTCTAGTAGTTGAGTCTAACTAGTTGTAAACCACTTTTGACATGAAGTGGGGGATGTATGCCTACCAAATAATTCCCTTTGGTTTAATAAACATGGTTTCTATTTTTCAATGTGTGTTGGACATAGCCTTGGGAAGGATGGTTGGTTAGAGTGTTGTGATCTACCTTGATGATGTTACAATATATTCCAAGAAAATGATAGATCACTTGCAATACCCAAAACAAATATTTGAAAGATGCCAAAAATATGGAATTTCTCTCAATCCAAGGAATATTTTCTTTGTTTCTTCAAAGGGAAAGTTACTAAGATACATTATATTAAAGGATGGGATCTTAGTATATCCAAAATGAACTAAAACTATCATGTTGATTCCCATGCCTAATAGCAAGAAATCTATGCAGTACTTCTTCAGAAAGATAGATTTCATTTGTAGGTTTGTGGTTGATTTTGTTGAGATTGCCAAAACTTTGAAAACAATGATTAATAAGGACATCCAATTTAAATGGACCCCTATTGAGAAGGAGGATTTCAAAAAAGTCAAGTCTTCCATAGCTACTACCTAAGCATTACACAACCCACAATTTATCAAATATTTATAGCTATATCTATTTGTTCTTGGTCATCTCTTGCAGTAGTGCTCACAAAGAAATATGAGTAAGGGGATGAACATTTGATTTCATTCATGAGAACCAATCTACAAGGGGCTAAGTGAAACTATCCAACAATTGATAAGCAAGAATTCATTGTTTATAAATCCATCAAACGGTTCAATATCTATATTTTGAAGAACCACACAAAGATAATAGCACCCCACCTAGTGGTGAGATCATTGTTGATGCATAAATAAATTGGGGAACGAAGAGGAAATAGATGAAAACTATCTAGGAATATGATATAGACTTCAAACCTATCACTATCGTTAAATTCCAAGGCCTGTGTAAGCTACTAGAAAAAGAACTAGATGCAAATTATTTATCAAAAGAAGGCTAGGA
Organism: Picea sitchensis; assembly: GCA_010110895.2. NCBI lineage: Eukaryota > Viridiplantae > Streptophyta > Pinopsida > Pinales > Pinaceae > Picea > Picea sitchensis. The sequence goes on from SNQJ01S0036443.1 coordinate 102,179, forward strand.
AAATGAGATATATCTATACAATTTGGAAATTTTGTATGCTCCCATAGACATGAACTCTTGGTACAATGAGCTGAGGAAATACTTGCAACATGGCACTTCACCCAACTATCTTGATTCAAAATAGAAGAGAGAATTTAGACTTAGGTCATCTCAGTACCATCATATTAATGGCATCTTTTTCCAAAAATATATATAGAGCATATTTTCTTAGATATCTCGAGAAACATGATGTTGATAAGGTCCTCATAGAACTACATGATGGGTTGGCCAGAGGACACTTCGTTAATAAAACAATAACTCACAATTTTTCAAGAACTGAGTTTTATTGGACAACAATGTTCAAAGATACAGACTCATATGCTCATAAATGTAAAATATTTCAAAATCATGCTAGATGGGAAGAGAAGCCTGATGTCCCACTACAACCTATAACAATTGAAGAACCTTTTGAGAAATGAGGTTTAGACATGAATAGATAAATCGATCCAAACTCTTCCATGTAGCACAAGTACATCCTGACTACCATATATTATTTTGCATGATGAAAACAATCGATGCCATTGACCCAAATAAATGAGGAATCAGTTATTCAATTCCTAGAACACCATCTAATCACTAGGGTTGACATTCCTTCAACACTCATTTTCGACAATGCTACTTATTTTTCTTCTTTGAAGTTCACTGAGTTTTATTTAGACAAGGGGATTATTTTACTATACTCATCTAACTATTATCCTCAAGGAAATGATGTAGATTATTCAACCAATAAAACCTTGATCCACATTCTAAATAAAATTGCAGTTGAACATCAAAGAAATTGGCACAATGGCTTACTGAATACCCTATGGGCTAATAGAGTGACTCTGAATGTTAGAAAATGAGGATCGTAGAGAAATGATATAAAAAAAATGCGTAAATAAAACAAAAAAGATACATAATTCAATAGAGACACATATAGAAAAGGTTCACCCAATATGGGCTACATCCACTAGAGAAATTGCTAGTTCTTCCTTTATTATTATCCAACAAATCAAGGGATACAACCTACAACATAACCATTGTAACTTCCTCTTCTTTTCTCACAATATCCTCTCTCATAAGACAATATTCACTCACATACAAAGCCGCAATGCAATTCCCTCATACATAAAAGAGGGTTTCCTTCTAGGGAAAAAACCCTAACATAACTTCTATTGTCGGGTCTGCAACCTAATGATGAATGGTTCAGATTGAATACGAAATTACAATATTTTACAAGACAATTTCCCCAAAATTTATCTTCGAGGGCGCTTCCCTCAAACCCTCACCATGGGGCGGGGGGGGTCTCCAATGAATTTTCGTCACCCCCTACCCTCCCCTAGACCCCCCTGGTGACAAATGTGGGGAAGAAATCCTCCCCACACCCCCTCATCAGGAAATGGGATCCAAACACAATTGAAACAAGACCTATGAATCAGGAAGATAATCATGCTCCACAACCAACAATCTCCCACTTGGATACTGATCACAACAACTCCACTGTTGCCATACCTGTTGGACTATGATCCACCTTAGACCTAGAAAGTTTCTCATCTTCACCTTCATGCTTGAAGGCCAACTCAAATTGATCAATAACTTAGTTTCTCCCTGGTTACTACCTTTGTTAACATGTCTATAGGATTCTAGCTAGTATGTATATTTTCCAACTTCAATTGTCCATCTTCCAAAAAGGATTGTATGAAATGGTACCGAAGTTGTATATGTTTAGTTTTAGAATGGAAGTTTGATTTGTTTGCAAGATGAATGGCACTCTAGATGTCACAGTACAACCTATTATTCTCTTGTTGTTTTCCTAATTCCTCCATAAACCTATAAAACCAAATCATCTCTTTACTAGCCTCTGTAGTAACAACATACTCTGCTTGCATTGTTGAAAGTAAAACAACCTTTTGTAGTTTCAAAATCCAACTTACTCTTGTTCCACCTACTGTAAAAAAATACCCCATGGTTCTCCTCTTGTTATCTTTATCTCCTGCCATATTTGAATCAACATGTCCTTGTAGAACAATGTTTGAACCTCCAAAATATAATGCATGAGTAGTAGTACCTCTCATTCTAGCTATTATGTATATTTTCCAACTCAATTGTCCATCTTCCAAAAGGATTAGCAATGGTACCAAGTTGTATATGTTTATAGTTTTAGAACAAAGTTTGATTTTGTTTGCAAGGTGAATGGCATTCTCACTGTCACAAGACAACCTATTATTCTTTTAAGGTTTTCCTAATTCCCATAAACCATAAACCAAATCATCTCTTTACTTAGCTCCTCCTCAGAGGTAACAACATACTATGCTTTCATTGTTGAAGTGAAACAACCTTTTATAGTTTCAAAACATTTCTTTACTCTTGTTCCACCCACTGTAAAAAATACCCCATGGTTCTCTCTTGTTATCTTTATCTCTTGCCATATTTGAATCAACATGTCCTTGTAGAAAACAATGTTTGAACCTTAAAAATATAATGCATGAGTAGAAACACCTCACAAATACCTAAAAATTCACTTTACTTCCTCCCAACGTTATTTACCTAGATTGTTCATATACCACCTGCTCACAACTCCCACTGCATGTGCAATATCTGGTCTTGTGCACACCATTGCGTACATCAAGCTGCCAACTATTGATGAATAAGGGACCCTTGACATGTATTTTATATGCTCCTATGTCTTGGGACACATTTCCATGGTTAATTTGAAATGGACGGCCAAAGGTGTACTAACTAGTTTTGTATTCTACATTCTAAACCTCTCCAACACCTTCTCTATGCACTCACCTTGAGACAATATCAATTTTCGATTTTTCTTGTCTCTTGTTATTCTCATACCAAGGATTTTCTTTGAAGCACCCAAATCCTTCATTGCAAATAAATTAGCTAATTTCATTTTTATCACATTTATATCCTACATGTTAGACCTTGCAACAAGCATGTCATCTACATATAATAACAAGATAATATAGCTTCCATTTTCTAGCCTTTTAAAATTAACATAATGATCATAATGACATCTACTATAACTTTGTTCTACCATAAACCTGTCAAATTTAAAATACCACTACTTGGAGATTGCTTTAGGCCATATAAACTCTTCTTCAACCTGCATACCAAATTCTCCTTCCCTTTGACTTCATACCCCTATGGCTATTGCATATAAATCTCTTCCTCCAAATCCCCATGGAGAAAAGTTGTTTTTACATCCAAATGTTCAAGATGAAAATATTCTACTACCACAAGACTTAAAATAGTCCTAATTCAAGTCATTTTAACAACATGAGAAAATATTTCATCAAAATATATACCTTTCTTTTGTGCAAAACCCTTTACAACAAGTCTGGCCTTGTATGTTTTTTTTCCTCCATCTTCTTCCTTCAACCTGTAAACCCATTTATTATGCAATGATATTTTTCCTATAGGAAACTAAACCAAATCCCAAGTATGGTTATTTACCAAGGAGTCCTTTTACTCTTTCATGCCTTGCTCCCACTTCCTTTTAGTGTCTACCTACATTGCCTCTTCATAACTTTTTGGTTCACCAAAATCAGTCAACAATAAATAATGCAATGAAGGAGAGTATCATTTATGGGGTCTACTTAACCCGATAGATCTTCTAACAACACTTGTAGGAGTTTGAGGTACCTTCTGGTCCTATTGTTGTACATTTTTATTTTATGTTACCTTTGGAATTTCAATTTCTTTGATTTCATCAAGCACTGTGTATTTTGTGTTTTCCTTTTCCTATTTATTTCCCTGCAACTGATCTTTGTACATGAAATTTTCATTGAATACCACATCTCTACTTATAATGAGTTTGTAATTTTCATAATCCCATAAGCGATAACCAAAATCATTAACACTGTATCCAATAAAGGTACACTTATTGGATCTTTCCTCAAGATTTTTCTATTTTCTTTATCAATATGGACAAATGTTTCAAAACTAAAAGTCTTCATAAATGAGTAGTTTACATTTTTACATGTCCATGCCTCCTTTGGAATTCCATCATCCAAGGAGATTGAAGGCCCTCTGTTTATTAAGTAAACAACAATATCTACAACATCTGCCCAAAACTGTAAGGGAAACCCTGCTTGCAATCTCATACTCCTTGCACGTTCCATGATTATCCTGTTCATCATTTTTGACACACCATTTTCTTGTGGTGTTCCTGGAACTTTCTTCTCTCTATGAATCCCATGGTATGAACAATAATTATTAAACTCCTTGATGTAGTATTTACTTCCATTATCTAATATGAGACAATTCAACCCTTTTTCCTTCTCATTCTCAACCAAATATTTTCATTTCTTAAAAGTGTCAAAAACATCATATTTTTTCTGAATGCAATAAACCCAAGTTTTCCTAGTTTCATCATCAATAAAAGTAAAATAATAACAAGAGACACCAAGAGATGATACCTGATTTGGTCCCCATACATATGTATGAACAATATATAACTTTTCACTCTTGTTTTCCTTCCCGACTTTGAGAAATTTAACTCTCTTCTATTTTCCATAAACATAGTGCTCATAGAAATCCAAATCAAATTGTTCAAGATCTGACGAAAAAATTTAGTTTATGGAGTATTTGCATCCCCTTCTCACTCAAGTGTCAAATACTATGATTCCACAATGTTGTATCCATTCCTATAGAAGATAAAGATATAGAAGATTCAACATTACTAGTACATAAATACAATGTACCTACCTTCTTTCTTTTTGCTATTACCAATGATCCTTTAGTGACCTTTCATGCCTTTTCTATAAATGTAGATATACAACCTTCGCTTCCCAACTGACCTATTGAAATTAGATTTCTTCTCTAATTTGAAACATGTATCACTTGTTTCAATAACCATTGGTTTCCATTATTTAACTTTATTTGTACCTTACCCATTCCAACAATTTTACATGGTTCATCATCACCCAAATAAACCTGTCCAAAATCACCTTCAACATAATCTTGAAAATATTTCCTATGGGGTGTGGCATGAAATGAATCCCCTGAATCTAATACCAAACAATCAATAATATTATCTAAATAAATAATTAAAGCATCTTGTAACACATCACCTGCTACATTTTCTTTCTTATTTTTCTCTTGTTGTCCATCTAATTGTTTCTCTGGAGATTTGAAGTCTTTCTTCATATGTCCTTTCTTCCCACAATTCTAGCACTCTATCTTTCCTAGTATGGATTTGGATATGCCCTTCCTATAAATCCCATCGTTCCCTAGGCTCTTTCCTCTTTCCCTTTGTATTCCACTGTTCCCCAAGGCCAACACATTACCTGATGTCTCACCTGTGTTTTTCCATCGCATTTCCTCGCTAAGGATAACACCAACGACATCATCAAATTTCAGAGTGTTTGAACCAGAGACACAATTAATTACAACCATGACCGAGCCATTCCAACTTTCTAGCAATGAGCAAAATATTAGAAGAACCCTAACATCATCATCAAAGTTCATTCCTATAGAACTTAGTTTATTAGTAACCATATTAAATTATTTAAATGGTTGGAAATAGATCCACCTTCTGACATCTTCATATTAAATAATCACTTCATTATAAATACTTTGTTGGAGGCATAGGGTTTCTCATATAGTTTAGGCAATGCATTCATCAAATCCTCCATTGTCTTTTCTTTTGAAATGTTGGAATCCACTGACGTTGCTGTTAGCACTAGGAGTCACCTTCTGATTGCATGGAAGGTAATCCTAGTACTCATCAGGTTATATGTGAATGTATGAGTGTTTTTTAAACAGTCAGATGGAAAAGACTCGAAATGATAATATCGTAATTCAGAAACAGGGCTAACATGTACCAGCAAATAAGGTCTTGAATAACTTCAACCAGTAGTTTGGGAGTAAATTTGGATAGAGGGAAGACTTGAATGAGAGGAATGTAAGGGCTACTGCAAACATCAGGTCTACAAGAGCGTAATGAAGAAAGTTTCTTAAAACAAGATCTTCTTGAAATTAGAAAATGAGAAGATAAATAAACACCATGATAATGATCAAACATCCACCATAACATTACCATAGTTATCCATGTGAAGCATTCAAAACATGAACATTTAGAATTAGAAGCATACAGGATGGAATAGAAGCTAATTTCTATTAGTAAAAAAGACTTAAGTCTAGTACACAGCTAGATCACAGTCACTTCATCAAAAATATTACAGTCTAGGGAGCCCTGCTCAACCATCCAAGCCTACTAAAGCCATTGACCTATCTATTTATAAAAAAAAGGGAGGCAATAGCTGGAGGTACGAGCTGACCTCTTTCCCTTGAAAACCTCTAAACATTTATTTGTTCTAACAACTAAGATAACAGTGTATGCTATAAAACAGGAAAATGTTGGTGACTAATCCAATCATGCTTCTAACTTATTTGATCCTCTTTTGTTTCTCAGCTCCTATTTTTCCATGTGTCCTTTTGGAGCCTGTAGTTGTCCTCAAAATTCCAACTGCTACTTCTGTTACTTTCTCCATCATCGACTTATCCAAAAGTTGTTGGCCTAGTCCTCCTATATTCCTGGTGTTTGTTGGCAACTTACTTGGGTAGCAACTTTGTGTAGCGCCCCCCAAAATGGAACAAGGAGAGAAAGTAGCTCCTGTAGGTAGCACCACTGTACTGCATATATGTGCCAACATTTTTCCTCTGTCGCAATATTAAGTAGCGCATGTAGGTAGCACCCCTGAGTTATGCCTACGTGTAAACCTGCTCCCTGCCAAATATTACGTAGCACTTGTATGCAACTTCTGTTCTCTGTAAGATATTACACAGTGCCTTTACGTAGTGCCACTTATGTTGTTTCTGCATGCAAGTTTGAGTAGCATGGCCAACACGCAACGCCTTTGAATCTTGAACATGTGCAGACCAGTTGGTGCTTTTTCATGATGACAAAACTATTTTACTTAGGTGCCTTCACTATACCATAAGTAGTGCTCTTTACCATTGAGTGAAGCTAGCACTTAGCAAAAACTCAAAATCCGTATAACTAAATTCCTAGAAGCCTATATAGATGGCAGAAATAGTATTTGCATATCAGTTAACCCTCCAACAAAAAAGGAACAATCCCCAAAAATGGATCTTACCCCTTAACAACTATTTTGTCATCTTAACACTTAGCCTCACACTCTTTCTAGTAGAAAGAGTATCTTCAATTAACTCAGCAGACTTCTTCTTCCTAGTGTTGGCAGGCTTATTCAGTGTAGTTGAGCTCTCCTTAGCTGCTAGTTTATCATATTCAATGGCAGCTTCTACCAACACCTATAAATTCCTTTGGGTTACCTCATCTTGGAAATCCTTCAGTTCTGCCTTTATCTTCCTGTTTTGAGCCTGGAAGCCTCTGTTTAGCCTGTAGAGGTTCTAGAGCTGCCTATGAAGGGGTTGAGACCCTCTTGCTACAAATATAGCCAATATAAGGGTATGACTGTAGCCCTCCATAAGCTCTGTAGTCACTTCTTTTCTTGACTCCTTAAGTTGTCTAATAAGTATTTTGAAGGTCTGACCGCCAGGAGAAGTAGAGACATGCATAGTCTCAGTAGGCTTCTTATCGTCCTCTTCTTCCAACTATGCAGGAATTTCCTTGGGTGTTTCATCATCCTTCTCAAGACCCTTTCCTTTATGCTTCTTCTCTTGAACAAAAGCTTCTTCTTTATTCTTCATAGACTTTTCAAAGTCTTTCATAGGGACTTCATCTTTCATTTCTAAAGGTCTTTTGGTATCTTTACCCTTCCTTTTGTGTATAGGGGTTTTTTTTTTCTCTTCTACATATTTTTCAATGCCTTTCGCTTTCTTGTTATGCATAAGGGTTTCTGGTAAAGACTGCTCTTTGAAAACCTCCTTAGGAATTGATGACCTAGTGAAAGGTCTTTACCCTTGATTTCGACTGCTGGAGGAGAAGAGGGAAAGAGAAGCTTCTTTCCCTTTTTAGATGTCACCTTGGTAGAATAAGGCACTTCTTCTAACCCTGGTGGAGGAGGTGGTGAGAAATATCTGTGTGGAGAAGGAAAAACTTCCTCCTCAGTTTCCATGACCTGCTTGCTGATCTCTGAAACAGGGGCTCTGCCCTTTCTCTTCTTTTTGATCCCTGCTTTAGTACTGTGGGTGATGAAGGACCTGCAATCTGTGATTTGTGAGTAGGCATTGGGTCCAGCTTGAAGTGATAAGTAACCACAAAATTCTCCCATGAAATCTCTTTCTTTCCCAACTCTTCAGAGACTAACATTCTGATCAATCTAGAGTAAAAAAGGCTAGAATCCATATCCTTAGATTTGGATTGCACTCTATCTGACATTTTACCAATACTTTTCAGAAGGTAATAAGGAACATTCATCTCAACCTTACCAGTAAAATGTAACAACAACCTTATGTGGTAATTGTTGGGTATGTGTTATATTCTTTGCATGAGTAGTAGTGTCTGAGCGTCTGCGCTGGACGGGCAGGGGGGTGTAGGGGGGCGGAGCCCCCCAGAATTTTTTTTTCACACCGGGACGACATATTTCCAGAACGACATATTACCGCGATGACATATTTCCGGGACTACATGATATTTAGGTGGTTTTTCGGCACATGGTTTTTTTGCTGATGGTTTTCTAGGTTAAGGAATTAGGGTTTTGGACTATTCCAGGTCATTGGGTTAGGGTTTTGGATGTTGTTGGATCCTATATGTATATTGTATTGTAAACAATGTATGAATATAATATATGTTGGTTTTCCCGGTTTGGGTTTCTATGTGAAAAATCTCTGTGTAATGTTTGTATTTGCCATTGTATCTTTTCTGTTCTTTTCTGAATATCAGTTTGCAGTAGATATTGTACAAGGTTAGAATTTACATTTGGTATCAGATCTTTATTG
>SNQJ01S0036443.1:111083-124548 GCA_010110895.2 Picea sitchensis
TGGATTGTTGACTATGTAACCCTGTAACCCCCTGTGTGCAAAGAAAACAACAAGTGGGAGAATGTTGGGTATGTGTTATATTCTTTGCATGAGTAGTAGTGTCTGAACGTTTGCACTGAGCGCGCTGGGGGATTAGAGGGGGGTGGATCCCCCTTGCATGGGGATTCGGGGGCAATGCCCCCGAAAAAAAATTTCGTACCGGGACAACATATTTTCGGGACGACATATTACCAGGACGACATATTTCCGGGACCACATGATATTTAGGTGGTTTTTTGGCACATGGTTTTTTGCCGATAGTTTTCTATTTCCGGTTAAGGAATTAGGGTTTTGGACTAATCCGGGTCATTGGGTTAGGGTTTTGGATGTCACTGGCTCCTATATGTATATTGTATTGTAAACAATGTATGAATATAATATATGCTGGTTTTCTCGGTTTGGGTTTCGAGGTGAAAAATCTCTGTGTAATGTTTGTATTTGCCATTATATCTTTTCTGTTCTTTTCTGAATATCAGTTTGTAGTAGATATTGTACAAGGTTAGAATTTATAGTAATGATACAAGGTGTTAAATCTCCCTTCACAAGTAAAATATCTCTGTATAATTTTCAACATTCTGTCAAACGGTTCAATCAACTGTTTCCTTGGCATACTCTTAGATATCTCATTGGCTCGATATTTAGGCTTGAAGAGATTTTTAACAAAGGGTGAACTCAAGACCATGGCCTTGAACCAATTTTCACCTGAAATGGGAATCCCTGTTGCAGCTGAGATGGAGGCTTCAATTACCTCAAAATCCAAGTCCCCAACTCTGGTTTTCTTGCCATCAAAATTTAATGAAAATTGTTTTGCTACCTCTGGATGGCCTCTCTGCATGTTCTAGTAGAAAGAGAGGCATATTTCTCTTCGAAACATCTCCCTTGCCATGGTCTCTATGTCAAAAAGGCACCTGTCCACAAGTTCTATCCTAACTATCTTGCCATCTTTGTGTTCTTTCTTCGATTGAGGGGTCTCCATGGCTCAGAATGAGGGTTCTTGAAAGTTTAATGGATGGTAGTAAACAGGAAGGCTTTGAATAGAGTTTCAAATATATGTGGATGACCCTTTGCAACTAAGTAAAACATTTGATTGCGAGATGAAAGGAGGCAGGGGAAGCAGCGAGAGGTTAAGCAGTGCCTCTGGGTAGCGCAACGCATACGCAGAGGATAGGCTATCTATAGGCTTGCGATTTCAACGATTGAGGCAGGCAACACTAAACTAACCTAGATACAGGAAATGAATATACATGTCTGGAAATGAAAGAGAACCAAGCTACCATGCAAATACGAGCCCCCCTACAACTGTACAAACATGGTTGACCAAAACCCGATCGCAAATTTCTTACGAGAATTAATATGCAGAGAGGGCAACAAAGGATGCCTGTATAGGAGACATCTGCGGAAATATTCAACGCAATATTAGGACAAAATTTGATAAAACATCGGCCCTGGATTCTCGCACAACATCGGATTTGGTTGACATGTGATCGCTTGATCAGAACTAGCAAATTTACGCAGCACAGTACTATCAAACTTTTCAAATTTAGAAACCGTTACCAAGGATCATAAATGCAAGATCCTTTGAAGGCACTTCAACCGACTTCTGGCACTGAAAACAAGGGACACGGTATCATTTGTGGCAATGATGACTTAGAGCTGATGAATGATAAACGTGACAGGTGCTACAGAACTGTCTGATGAGTAGGCAGCGCTTCCAAATCAAAAAATGATTGGAAAGGTAAGCGAGGATGATGAGGCATGCATGAGAGGTCATGAGTGAGGAGAGAGGTGTGTCACATTAGCCTGATCATGGGAGGTATCAACCTAGGGATGAATCACAAAAGGGGACTAAAAAGAATAAACCATGAGCTAAAAAGGGTTCAAGGATTAAATTTCAAATTGAGGATCAACACATGAGCTATGACTCAAAAGTTTAGTCATCCAAGGGGTCCTATCAAACATAACATTAAAGGGATGAAAATTTTATTTTAAAGAAAATTAAAATCTAAGGCTTTAAAAATGATAAAAACAAACTAAAAGACCCAAGGTGACTTATTGTGATAACATTGGCTCCACAGGGGATGGCATGCCCCCTGCGGGCTTCTAAGAATGAGTATATTCAATGCCTTATCCTATGGCTATGGGGTCATTTATTGGAACAAAAGATAAAAAGAAAATGATATTACAATGACATGAAGAGCCACTCTAGGCTCAAGCAAAGTACTTTTTCAGGAAATGCCCATTGACAGGGCTACCAAAAACCTCTTCATTCTTCATATTCTGCAACTTGAAAGTGTTATTAGAGAATACCTCAGAGATTTTGAAAGGACCAATCCATAAAGCTTCAAATTTACCGTGCTTGCCTTTATCTTGTCTCGGTGCATCCCACTTGAGCACCATATTGCCTAATTGAAAATCCTCTTTGTTTACCTTCTTATCGAATGCCTGCTTGATCTTTAGCTGATGATCATATACTTTATCTACAAGCTGCTCCCGAGTCTACTGCACTTCGACTAGCTGTTGAATCCTCCTGATCATATGATCCGGCTCCCCTTGATAATATTGGAAGAATTTTTCCACAGGCAAGGCAAGATGAGAAGGGAAAATGGCCTCAACTCCATACACTAGCTGGAAAGGAGAAAGACCCAAGGCCCTCTTTTTTGTCACTCTATCATCCCACAAAGAAAACTTGAGTTTTGAATCCCATGCCTTTTTGTTGTCCTCCAACATCTTTTTAACAATCTTTATAAGGATTTTGTTTGAGGATTCTGCAAGTCCATTTCCCTGTGGGTAATAAGGGGATGAATGAATCAATGTGATCCCATATCATTCACAAAACTGAATCAATGTCTCATTTTGAAAGATGCATCATTGCCAATGACAATTCTGTTTAGACAACCAAACCTCACCATAATGTCTTCAAGGAAACCAATGATTACTTTGTGGGAAGCATTCCTGGTAGGGATAGCTTCTATCCACTTAGTGAAGTAATCTGTGGCAGCCAAGATCCATCTATGTTGGCCACTGGAAGCGGGATGAATTTCCCCGATAAAATCTAAGCCCCACTGTTGAAAAGGTCCTGAAACTGCTCTGGGATTTAATGGAAAAGACTTAAGTTGTTGCTTTCCAAAAAAATTCTGACACTTATCACATGCTCTGATCTTAGCACAAACATCTGTGAATAGACTAGGCCAAAAGTACCTAGGCTTGAGAATCTTGTAGGCAGTAGTCCTCCAAAAATGATGCCCCCCACACAAATTGTCATGAAAATCAGACATAATCTTTGGGGCTTCTTGTGGGTCTAGGCATCTCAACAACACTCCCAATGGATCCTTCCAATACAAAATTTGATCAACTAGGCAATACTTTATTGATTTGATCTTTAGTGCTGTCACCTTATTCTTTTCCATACCATTTAGAGGTTGTAAATTCCATAAGAAGAATATTATGTCCTTGTACCAGTTGCAATCTGCCAACGCAGGGATGCCTTGAGAACCCTTGTCATTTAATTCAGCCTACTGCTTTTTTGGACATGAGCCAATGAAATTTACCCCCAATGCTGAGAAATTTGATTCATCCAACATCTTGGCTAAACCCTGGCCTTTAACCAATTTGGTAGGCTTGATTTCTAAATCAAATTCAAGTATCTTAGCAATCCATTTGCTGCATTTTCCATCAATATCAGGATGAATAAGAATTTCTTTTATAGCAACTGATGGAACATAAGCAATAACTCTTGAATGCAAGACATAAACTATGAAGGAATTAAGAGTTTTAACCAGTGCATAGTCTTTCTTATCCATGATGTCATATTTTAATTCTGCATCTCTCAAAGCCCCGCTGAAAACGGAAATGGGCTTCTATAAGCCTTCAACGTTCTTCTGCAACAAAATTGTTGCCACTGTATCAAAAGAGGCAAAAGAAAAACTAAGAAAGTCCTTGGAGTAGTCTGGACTAACTAGGACCAGGGCTTCAATCAGAGCTTTCTTTATTTGATCAAAAGAGCTATGTTCTTCAACAATCCACTTGATTTCATTATCTTTCCTCAACATTGTTGTGATATACTTAACCAACTCAGCAAAATTTGACACAAACCTTCTCAAGAAATTGAACTTTCCCAGAAAAGATTGGACCTCCTTTTTTGATCTAGGTAGTGACAAGGTTTGTATGGCTTCAACCCTGCTGGAATCAATCCTAACCCCTTCAGCTAACACAATATGTCCCAATAATTTCCCCTCCTTCATGGCAAACAATGATTTTTTTGGATTTAAAGAGAGACCAAATTTTCTGCATTTCAAGAAAACATTTCTTAAATGATCACAATGCTCTTTATCAGATTGAGAGAACACTGTTATGTCATCTAGATAGATGACAAAAAACTTTTCCTTCTAGCCGATGAATGCTATGTCCATAGCTCACTGAAAGGTCACCCTCGCATTCATCAAGCCAAAGGGCATCTTGGCGTACATGAATGTACCCCAAGGACTGGTAAAAGACATCTTCTCTCTATCCTCTGGCAAAATAGAAATCTGGTTGTAGCCAGAAAAACCATCAACCATAGACATCCAAGCTGCACCTGTCACCCTCTGTAATATGTGCTCCATCTTAGGCAAAGGGTAATTATCCTTTTTAGAGATTTTGTTCAGATTTTGAAAATCGACACAAAGTCTAATTTCTCCATTCTTTTTCCTTGTGGGGACCAAATTGGCCACCCATTCGGAATACCTCAAAGGAATAATAATTTTTTCATCTAAAAGATTTTTTACCTCTTTCTCCATGACAGGAAACAACATAGGATTGATTTGCGTCAACTTTTTCCTGAAGGGTTTGGTCTCTTCTTTTAATGGAATCTTGTGCTCTATAATGTTTGTGTCATAAGTTCTGAGATCTTCATAAGTCCATGCGAATACATTAACAAATTCTTTTAACATTTTGGTATATTCTTCCCTCTGCTCTCTTGATAGGCTGCTTGACAGCTTGACATATTTTGGATCCTTTTCTGTTCCCAAATTGCACTCAGTTATATCAGCATCATCAGTAGACACTTTCCCCTTTACTACCACATCATTTTCATCAAATAAATTTTCCAAAGGAACTTGTCCTTTTGGAATTTGATTACTAGGTAGTTGCACAATCTGATGGTTAGCAATTCTATTAAGGAAAACATCAGCGTGTGGAGTAATTTCAGAATCATGATCCTGATCAATGTGTAATGTAGCAAATTCATCAACAGACTCAAGGAATTGTTTAAGTTCTAAATCATCTTCAAACACCTTCCAATATTTGACATTGTCTGGTATAGAAGGACTGTATTTGACTTCTACATCATACTTGAGTTTGGGTGGTATAGGTATCCTGAAATTTCTTGCTGATACAACCAAAGAATCAACCACAAAATTCTCTTCTCGTGGAATAAAAGAGATGTCAAACTCAGAGAAAAAATTCTCCACTAGGTCACATACTTCATTCCTATAAGATCTAAGCCCAGGGTGCTTAGTTTGGCAAAGATTTTTGGTCTGATGGACTATCAATTCAGTATCTCCAAATACTGACAGTTTTTTAATCCCCATATCTTTTGCAGCTCTCAAGCCCAATACAAGAGCATCATACTCTGCCACATTATTGGTAGTTTCGAATTCTAGTTTATATGACAAAGATATGGTATCCTGAGTTGGTGAGACAAAGACCACTCGATCACCGACACCTTCCTTAGAAGAGGCTCCATCAAATAACATCTTCCAAACATAATTGGTTAGAGGAGGCTCTTCAGATAAGGTAGCTGACTTTTTTTTCTAATTTCAAGAGTTTCGGGAGCATCAGTGAGCTGCAAAATGTTGGACCCCAAATTGGTATCGAGAGAAAAAATAGGATGATTGGCGAGGTTTTCTTCATCACTAATAATGTAAGCCAATTGGGCTTCCCTGTAAAGTCTTCTATGATCCCCACCAAACACAGGGATAGTTTCATATGAGAGATCCATCTTCAAGGTCCCTCCAAGTCTTTTTATGCAAGACCTTAACAAGAGCATGCCAAACTTGGGAGGAACGTCAGCCACCATAGCATCCATAAGTATACTTTTCATGGGTAGCTGAAATAGAGTCACAACCATATCCTTAATGACCCCCAAACATTTTACTTTCCTAGAGTCAAAAGAATATAGGTCATGATAGGTTTTTGTGACTTCCAATCCAAGTTCATCCATAACAGATTTTGACATGAGATTATGGGAGGCCCCTGAATCCAAAAGACAATTATGTAGCACTTTATCATGTATATTGAGAGAAGTATAGAAGGGAGGGGATGAGTCATCTCTGTCTTCTATCAAAGGGCCTAAAATCATAGTTGTTTTTTAATCTTGCAGATTTATTGAATCAGTGGCATTTGGAGAGGCTTCGGGCTGTAACATTTTGGTTAGATACTTTTTAAATTCTTCATTTTTTATCAATTCCAAAAATGGTACAGGGATCTTAATTTTCTGGATTTCATTCTCAAAACTGAAGGAAGGGGAAGGCTTCAAAATATTTTTGGCTTTAGGAGAAGGATTTTTTATCAGAACCTGTGGGTTTTGAGAGTCTTTTTCCTTGCTACTCACTATCACAGCCTTAGCAGAATCTTCTTTTTGAACAGGCTGATTAGGGGTATCAGTTTTTTCTTCATTTTTCTTAGATCTTATATTATATCTACTAGCATTTTCCTTTGCTTTCTCTCCCTTTCTCAACTCATTAATTTGAATATCCATTATAGATTTCTCATAAGAGGATTGAGTCAAGTGTGGGGATGGGGATGTATCATCTAAGCAATGAATCTCAGGATCAAACTTTACCTCCTCTTCTTCTTCATCAACAACCATATTATTTTGGAAAGGAGCTTGAATACTTTGATCATCTCTCTCTCTCTATTTCTGGGATCTCTAGGAAGGATTTGGGGATCATTGTTGGGTCTTCTGAAATTACCTCTATTTTCAATGTTTTGAGCATTTCTATATGGTTGTCTTCCTTCTGATTTTAACTTCTCAATCTCAGTAGAAAGGGATTTTACTAATTTGGTCAACTCATCTACCTATGAATGAACAATAGGAGAGTCAGAAGTGGAAGCTTTGGCTCTGTTTTTCCTCCTATCTCTGTCAGATTTTCCCCTGAGCTTATCTGAAGCAATTATGTTGGATTCTACCTCTAAGGCATCATCTTGCATATGAACTAAGGAAGGTGACCTTCTCTCTCTCAATAGAAGGCAAAACTTGGAGTCAAAAGCATTGGCATAAGTGATTTTTTCCATGGTTTCAGTGGGTTTGATTTCATCAGGGATCTTCTTGTACATTTTGTTAAATATTTTAGAAAAGTCAGAGACAAACTCTCCTTCTTTCCTTTTCAAAGATCCAAATTCAGTGATGTATTACAAAAAATCCTTTTTGTCACCCCAGTGCCTCAAGAAGGCTTCATCTAACGCCTCAATACTAGTGATGGATCCAGGGGATAGACCCCTAAACCACTTCCTAGCCTCACCAAAAAGGCTTTGGATGAAAACCCTCATCCAAACATCTTCATTTTCAATATTTTAGTTGTCTACATAGCTATAGAAAGCATCAAGATTTTCCTCTGTTGTTATATCTTCTTCTCCAGTAAACTTGGGAATGTATTTCAAATAATCTCCAGGGGGAAGATCATTCATTGGTTGAGGCAAGACTAGAGAAGCATATCTTGCAGCCACTATGACATCCATCCTATTTGCAAGGGGGTTAACAACTGCCATTTGATTTTGGATTCTAGGTGAATGAGCAGGAGAAAGAGACCTAGCTGCGTGCAGATTAGGAGAAGAAGGAACAGATAAAGGGGAACTTTCAATCTTCACAACAGCAGGTGGAGTCTTGGAAGGGGATGGTAAGGTCTGAGAGGGAGATAAATTTCTTACTTCTTTGGAAACAAAAGTCTTAATAGAGAGAGAAAAAGTCAAAACTATCAAGACTGAAACACTTCTCAATATCAGGGGAGGAAAATGTATCAATGTTTTCTTCTTTCAATTCAGTTTCAAAGGAAGAGTATTCAACAGGAAACTCTTCAAAGTCAATTTTTTTAGATACTTCAATAGAAGATAAAGGAAGCTTACTTGATAAAACAACTAGAGTATCAAGAGTGGAATCAGGAAACTGACCAGAAGCACTTGTAGCAGTAGCAAAAACACTTTTTTGAGAAGCTTTTCCCTTCTTGATTATCTTTTCTGGGTAAGCCTCAGGTGGAACCAAAGGTAGCTATGGATTTGATCTCGTATGTCTGCCTTTAGGCGCCAGAGCTGAATCAATGGAGTCACCAAGTGCAAGATGCAATCTTCAAAATACGAAATCCCAATGCACCTTGAGAGCTGGTAAGCATTGTCATTCTATCCCGGCAAAAAGTCTTCAAATCGCTCCCGAGAAATGACACCAAAAATGTTAGCATTAGGAGTCACCTTATGATTGCATGGAAGGTAAGCCCAATACCCATCAGGTTATATGTGACTGTATGAGTGTTTTTTAAACAATCAGATAGAAAAGACTTGAAATGATAATATCCTAACTCAGAAACAGGGCTAACATGTACCAACAAATAAGGTCTTGACTAACTTCAACCAGTAGTTTGGGAGTAAATGTGGATAGAGGGAAGACTTGAATGAGAGGAATGTAAGGGCTACTGCAAACATCAGGTCTATAAGAGCCTAAGGAAGAAAGTTTCTTAAAACAAGATCTTCTTGAAATTAGAAACTGAGAAGCTAAATAAACACCATGATAATACAATGATCAAACATCCACCATAACATTACAACAGTTATCCCTGTGAAGCATTCAAAACATGAACATTTAACATTAGACGCATATAGGCTGGAATAGAAGCTAATTTCCATTAGTCAAAAAGTATTAAGTCCAGTACACAGCTAGATCACAGTCACTTCATAAAAAAATATTACAGTCTAGGGAACCCTTCTCAACCATCCGAGCCTACTAAATCCATTGATCTATATATTTATAACAAAAAGGGAGGCAACAACTGGAGGTACGAGTTGGCCTCTTTCCCTTGAAAACCTATAAACATTTATTTGTTCTAACAACTAAGATAACAACCTATGCTATAAAACAAGGAAATGCTAGTGACTAATCCAATCATGCTTCTAACTGCTTTGATCCTCTTTTGCTGCTCAGCTCCTATTTTTCCATGTGTCCTTTTGGAGCCTGTAGTTGTCCTCAAAATGACAACTTCTACTTCTGTTACTTTCTCCATAATCGACTTATCCAAAAGATGTTGGCGTAGTCCTCCTGGATTCCTGGTGTTTGCTGGCAACTTCCTTGGGTAGCAACTTTGTGTAGCGCCCCCCAAAATAGAACAAGGAGAGAAGGTAGTTCCTGTAGGTAGCACCACTGTGCTGCATATATGTGCCAACATTTTTCCTCTTTTACAATATTAAGTAGCGCCTATAGGTAGCGCCCCTAAGTTGTGCCTGAGTGTAAATCTGCTCCCTGCCAAATATTACATGGTGCATGTATGAAACTTATGTTCTTTGTAAGATATTATGTAGCACCTTTACGTAGTGCCACTTACGCTGTGTCTGCATACAAGTTTGGGTAGCATGGCCAAAATGCAGCACCTTTGAATATTGAACATGTGCAGACCAGTTGGTGCTCTTTCATGATGAAAAAACTATTTTACTTAGGTGCCTTGACTATACCATAAGTAGTGCCCTTTACGATTGAGTGAAGCTAGCACTTAGAAAAAACTCAAAATCCATATAGCTAAATGCCTAGAAGCCTATATAGATGGCAGAAATAGTATTTGCATATCAGTTAACCCTCCCAAAAAAAAGGAACAATCCCCAAAAATGGAGCTTACCACTTAACAACTATTTTTTCATCTTAACACTTAACCTCACACTCTTTCTAGTAGAAAGAGTATCTTTAGTTAACTCAATAGACTTCTTCTTCCTAGTGTTGGCAGGCTTCTTCAGTGTAGCTGAGCTCTCCTTAGTTGTTGGTTTATCATCTTCAATGGCAACTTCTACCAACACCTGTAAAATCCTTTGGGTTACCTCATCTTGGAAATGCTTCAGTTTTTCCTTTAGCTTCCTGTTCTGAGCCTAGAAACCTTTGTTCAGCCTGTAGAGTTTCTGGAGCTGCCTATGAAGGGGTTGAGCCCTTCTTGCTACAAATCTGGCCAAGTCAAGGGTATGACTATAGCCCTCCATAAGCTCTATCATCCTGGCTCTGTCAAATATTGATTCCTTTTTCAATTTAGTCACTTCTTTTCTTGACTCCTTAAGTTGTCTAATAAGTCTTTTGAATTTCTGACCACCAGGAGAAGTAGAGACATTCACAGTCTCAGCAGGCTTCTTCTCATCCTCTTCTTCCAACTATGCAGGAATTTCCTTGGGTGTTTCATCAACCATCTCAAGACCCTTTCCTTTATGCTTCTTCTTCTTCTCTTGTACAAAAGCTTCTTCTTTATTCTTCATAGACTTTTCAAAGTCTTTCATAGGGACTTCATCTTTCCTTTCTTTTGGTACCTTTACCCTTCCTTTTGTGTAAAAGGGTTTTTTTTGTTTTTCTTCTATAGATTTTTCAATGTCTTTCCCTTTCCTGTTATGCATAGGGGTTTCTGGTAAAGACTGCTCTTTGAAAACCTCCTTAGGAATTCATGACCTAGTGAAAGGTCTTTGACCCTTGATTTCGACTGTTGGAGGAGAAGAGGGAAAGAGAAGATTCTTTCCCTTTTTAGATGTCACCTTGGTAGAAGAAGGCAC
Source organism: Picea sitchensis (assembly GCA_010110895.2). Taxonomy (NCBI): domain Eukaryota; kingdom Viridiplantae; phylum Streptophyta; class Pinopsida; order Pinales; family Pinaceae; genus Picea; species Picea sitchensis. The sequence goes on from SNQJ01S0036443.1 coordinate 121,881, forward strand.
TTCTTCTAACCCTGTTGGAGGTGGTGGTGAGAAATATCTGTGTGGAGAAGAACAAACTTCCTCCTCAGTTTCCATGACCTGCTTGTTGATCTCTGAAACAGGGGCTCTGCCCTTTCTCTTCTTGTTGATCACTGTTATAGTACTTGTGGATGATGAAGGACCTATGATATGTGATTGGGGAGTAGGCATTGGGTCAATCTTGAAGTGAGAAGTAAGAAAAAAATTCTTTCATGAAATCTCTTTCTTTCCCAACTCTTCAGAGACTAACATTCTGATCAATCTAGAGTGAAAAAGGATAGAATCCACATCCTTAGATTTGGCTTGCACTCTATCTGAAATTTTACCTATACTTCTCAGTAGCTAATAAGGAACATTCATCTCAACCTTACCAGTAAAATGTAACAACAACCTTATGTGGTAATAGTACAAGGTGTTAAATCTCCCTTCATAAGTAAAATATCTCTGTATACTTTTCAACATTTTGTCAAACTGTTCGATCAACTGATTCCTTGGCATACTCTTAGATAGATCATTGGCTTGATATTGAGCCTTGAAGAGATCTTTAACAAAGGGTGAACTCAATACCATGGACTTGAACCAATTTTCACCTAAAATGGGAATCCCTATTGCAGCTGAGATGGAGGCTTCAGTTACCTCAAATTCCAAGTCCCCAACTCTGGTTTTCTTGCCATCAAAATTTAATGAAAACTATTTTTCTACCTCTGGATGGCCTCTCTGCATGTTCTGATAGAAAGAGAGGCATCCTTCTCTTCAAAACATCTCGCTTTCCATGGGCTCTGTGTCCAAAAGGCACATGTCCATAGGTTATGTCCTAACTATCTTGCCACCTTTGTGTGCTTTCTTCGATTGAGGGGTATCCATGGCTCAAAATGAGGGTTCTTGAAGGTTTAATAGATGGTAGTAAATAGGAAGGCTTTGAATATAGTTTCAAATATATGTGGCTGACCCTTTGCAACTGAGTAAAACATTTGACTGGGAGATGAAAGGAGGCAGGGGAAGCAGTGAGAGGTTAAGCAATGCCTCTAGGTAGTGCAACACATACGCAGAGGATAGGATATCTACAAGCTTGTGATTTGAATGATTGAGGCAGACAACAATAAATTGACCTAGACGCAGGAAATAAAGAGATAGGTCTAGAAAATAAAGAGAACCAAGCTACCATGCAAAGACGAGCCCCCCTACGACTGTACAAACTTGGCTGACCAAAACTCGAGTGCAAATTTATTATGAGAATTAATATGCAGAGGGGGAAACCAAGGATACCTGTATAGGAGACACCTGCTGAAATATTCAATGCACTATTAGGATGAAATTTGAGAAAACCTCGGCCCTATATTCTCGCACAACATAGGATTTGGTTGACATGCGGTCGCCTGATCAAAACTAGCAAATTTACGTAGTAGAACACTATCGAACTTTTCAAATTTATAAACCGTTACCGAGGATCATAAATGCAATATCCTTTGAAGGAACTTCATCCGACTTATGGCACTAAAAAAAAGGGGCACGATATCAGTCGTGGCAATAATGACTTGGAGTGGACGAATGATAAACATGACAGGCACTACGGAACTACCTGATGAGTAGGCAGCGCTTCCAAATAAAAAAATGATTGGATAGGTAAGCGAGGATGATGAGGCATGCATGTGAGGTCATGGGTGAGGAGAGAGGTGTGTCACATCAGCTTGATCATGGGAGCTATCAACCTAGGGACGAATCATGAAAGGGGACCAAAAAGAATAAACCATGAGCTAAAAAGGGTTCAAGGATCAAAAATCAAATTGAGGATCAACACATGAGCTATGACTCAAAATTTTAGTCATCCAAGGGGTCCTATCAAACATAACATTAAAGGGATGAAAATTTTATTTTAAAGAAAATTAAAATATAAGGCTTTAAAAATGATAAAAACAAACTAAAATACCCAAGGCAACTTAGTGTGATAACAACTGCTAGGAACAGTCGTATCGTTCCTAGTGCCTTCCTGTCAAGAACCTCCCATTCTTCGTCCTTCATACTTGTCGAATTCTTTTCTTTTTCACCCAACAATAGGAAAATATCCTTCTGATGTAGATAGTATTCCATTTGCATCTTCCATAACTGGTAGTTTTGGCCATTAAATTACTCAACCCTAAACTTTCCATCTTCCACCATTTCTCCCACGTGAACCACGAACCCTCTTTTCTACGAGTTACCTTTTTCTTTGATACCAATTGTTAGAAAAAGAGGACCGCAAAGAAACAATATAAGAAAGATGCAAAAATAAAACACAAAAGATACACAATACAATAAATATGCACATATATGTGGTTCACCTAATATGGGCTATGTCCACCAGAGAAATTATCAATCCTTCCTTTATTATAATTATCAAACAAATGAAAGGATACAACCTACAACACACACATTGTAACTTCCTCTTCTTTTCTCACAATATCCTCTCTCAGAATACAATATTCATCACATACACCACCGTAATACAATTCCTTAATACATAAAAGAGGGTTTCCTTATAGGGAAAAAAATCCTAACATAACTTCTATTGTCATATCTACAACCTATTGACGAATGGTTCAGATTGACTAAGAAATCACAATATTTTACAAGGCAATTTTTCCAAAAAATTATCTTTGGGTTGCTGCCCCTG